>CM036091.1:3981484-4092796 GCA_020631695.1 Trichoderma cornu-damae
TAAAAAAAGTAATATAAGCTAATTTATATATATAAAAAAGCTTAAGAAAAAAAATATAAAAAAAAAAATAAAATATTAAAGAATTTAAAAAATAATATATAATACTATATATAAATAGTATTATTATATAAAGGGTATATAAAAAATAATGCTTATTATATATTAAAGGAGTATATCTTTTATATAATATATACTTAAGGCGCTAGGCCTTATTAAGATAAAGCTTAATCTCTTAGATAGAAGGACTTTTTTATAATTATTTATAGGCCTTATAGTACCTATTTCCTTTATTTTATTTAAGGCTCTTTTAAACCTATCTTCCTAAGCTCCTTTTAACCAATCTGCTCTTTCTAACACTTAGTAAAAAGGTATATAAAGGTATATAATAAATAAGCTATTATATTTAATTAAGTTAGCTTGTTTAATATAGTTAAGTAGCTTAATATTAAGTTTATAGGCTTTATAAAGAATATAAAGATAATAATTAAATATATATAGTTAAAGATAGTTAATTAAAGGCTTAATATTAAATAAAGCTTTATAAAGTATAATATAATTTAAAAAGCCTTAATAAAGCTTAATATTTTTTATATAAATAAAGTATAATATAGCCTTAAGCTATAAAAAGAGTTAGTTATTATTAATAATAATATAGGTATTAATAATAATAATATATATATATTACTTAATATAGCTATTTAATTTATAGTAATAAGGTAGTATTTATGTTAAAGATAGGGGTTGTAGAGGAGAGTGAGAAGGCATAAGATACAATAGGTAGCATATAGCTATCAGCCTCCTGCAAGATAGCTATAAGGCTATTATTAAATATAAAGGTAGTATAATAACTATATTAATCTTTAACCTCTTTCTAGCTTTTTATTTAACTAATTAGCCTTTTATAAATATATTTCCTTTTTTAACTTAAGACTAAAGGCTTAAGGCTAGGGTTTCTCCTTACTAAGGTATAAGGCCTGCGCTACTATCTTACTGCAGCCTTAATTACCCCTTAATAAATTACCTCCCTTTTTATAATAATATCCTTATTACTATCTTATAAAATAGCTTTTTTTTTTCTTTATTATTAATCTTTAGCAATATTGTTATATAGTTACTGCTTCTTTACTTTTTTAATACTTTATAGCATTAGCCTATCTCCTTTAGCCTTATCTCTTTTTTAGCCTTATCTTTATTAAGTAACAGCCTCCCTTTCCTAGCTATAGCCCTTAAGTATGCCCCTTTTTTAAAAGCGTTAACCTAGTACTGCCTTGCCTTAAGTTCACTACTGCCTTACTTTAACCTTCTTGCAGCTTTCCTCTTAGGTAGTATCTTACTTAACTATAGTCTATAGGTGCACCCCTTTTTTAAAAGCGCTGCCTTAATATTACTATCTTATTATAATCTAGCCTTAACTTTTATATTATACTCTTTTTATAGTAAGTTATTTATAAAGTTAGAGTAATATATCTATATATTCTCTTTATTTAAATAGTCCTTTTACTTAATATAGTAAAGTTATTTATAGCTATAGTACTTATAGTTAATAATATCTTTAATTTTAAATATCTCTTTAATAAAGAAAAGGTAATTTATTAACTTAATTAATGCATTATCTTTATTATAAAACTCCTTAAGGTTTATAATATTAAAGATATTATATATCTATATTAATAATAATAATTATAGTTTATAGGCAAGGCTGCTAGTCTTAATAATTCCTTTAATCTAGTAAGGTCTTATATACTTCTTTACTAGCTTCTTGCTAGGTTAATGCAGGTTTAAGTGCTTAATAAAGATAAAAACCTAGTTACTAACTTTAAATAATTTCTTTATATAGCCTTTATTATACTACTTATTATATAACTTATTAATATCCTGCAGTATCTTTATAGTATACTCCCTTATATTAATTATTTTATTAATCTTATTTAAAGCAGTTTAGTTTATATAGTTAAGTTTAATTTTACAAGTCCTTAATATAGCTAGGTTATATCCTAAAAGCAAGAATGTAGGTGCTTTGCTAGTAGTTAAGTGTTTAGCAGTATTATATATAAACTTAGTAAATAGTAATTATTTAACTTAATCTAGCTAGTCCTTATTGCAAAAGGCCTATAGATAGTGCTTAAGGTTTTAATTTTACTATTCAGTCTAGCTATTTATCTAGGGGTAGAATACTATATTAAGTTACTGCTTATAATTAATAAGATAGTAAAAGGATTATTAAAAAGCACTTATAAATATACTGCCTTTATTAAAAATAATTCTTTTTAATATACTATAAGGTTAAAAGATATAATATAAGAACTTTATTATAAATCCCTTGTTAGTAATATCCTTTAAGTATAGTATATAGATAGTATACTTTATAAAATAGTTTACTATTATAAATATTAAATTATATATTTATTTCTTATAGACTACCTTAGGCAGCTTTATAATAAAATTTATTATAATCTCTTTCTATAGTCTTATAGGCATTAATAATATAGCTAACTTACTGTATAGTAAATAGTATCTTGCTTTACTTATCTAGTAAATTATATATATATTAATATATCTCTTTATATTAGCTTATAAACCTTTTTAATAATAGGTCTTAGTAATTCTTATTAAGGTCTTGCTAACTCTTTAGTGCCTAGCTATTAGGTTATTATAGAATAGTATTAAAATCTCTTTTTTTATACTAAAAGAGATAAATACTTGCCTTTTATAGTAAAGTAGCTAATTATTACTAACTATCTAGTTATATATACAATTCTTATTAATAGCATTATACTTAACTACTTTTATTAGCTTTAACTTCTTAATTAAGGCATCCCCTTTTTATATTAGAAAAAAGGCCTTTATAAATATTTTATAATCTTTTTATAATATTATAGCAGTACTTTTATAAATTACTTGCTTATTTATAGTTAAAATCCTTAAAGATATATACTAAAGGCAGGCTACTTGCTTAATTATAGTTAAAACCTTCTTAACTTAAGGAACTAATATTAATAATAACCTAGTATTTAAGTTATATCTAGGTCCTAAGGGTATATAACTACCTATAATCCCCTCTAGTATAGCTATACTAGCCCTATAAGTGCCTTTAAAATTATAATTATTATAACTAATTATTAAGAATCATTCTATAAATATAGCTAAGTAATTACTATCTAGCTGCTTCCTTTCTTCTCCTTTATTATAATAGTCTAATTTTTTAAAGAGTGTATTTATAAGATTCTCTTTCTTTAAATAATACTTAATTATAAAATTATATAGTAATAGCATCCTTAACTAAGCAACCTGCTTAATTATTAACTTTTTCTTGCCTGCAAGGTAACTATAGTTTAGGTAGTCTATAATAACCTATATTAGGTATTTTAAGTAGGCTATATAGTATCTCTATATTATAAAGGCCTTTATAATAGCAAGCATTTTAGCATCTAGTATTGCATAGCAGCGCTCTATATTTAATAACTTTTATAAAAGGTATGCAATAAGGTATTAATTATCTCCCTGCTACTGTATTAATATTATATTAATTATAAAGTTTAAGGCATTAATCTTAATATATAGCCTTGCTATAGGGTTAAAATATATTAATATAGGTTTTTTTAAAAACTTGCTTTATAGCTTTTTAAATATAGCTAGCTTATTAATATTAAACTTAAAGGTTCCTTTATATTATCTTCTTATTTTATTTATAAAGGGCGCTATAATCTTACTATAGTTCTTAATAAAATATCTATAAAATCTAGTAAAGCTTAAGAATAAGAGAATCTTTTTTATACTATTAGGCACTTGCTATTATACTACTGCCTTAATGTATTTACACTTTATATATACCTTATCTAGTTTAATTATAAACCTAAAATATAATATAAATATTATATTAAACTTGCACTTTTATAGGTTTATATATAACCTATACATTTTTAATCTTTCTAGCATACTGCTTATATACTGCTTATATTTTTTTAAATTATTACTATATATTAAGATATTATTTAAATATATAATATAGAAATAGTCTATATAGCTTATTAATATATTATTAATATAGCTTTAAAATATAGCTAGGGTGTTTATTAGCTTAAAGGGTAGTACTTAATATTTAAAGTAGCTATAGCAATAGTAAAATACTATCTTTTACTTATTTTTTTTATAAATATATAGCTAGTAATATATATCTTTTAAGTTAAGCTTTATATATACCTTAATGCCTTAAAGCTAATCTATAATCTTATATATTAATAAAATAAGTGTACAGTTCTTTTAAGTTATTTAGTTAATCTTATAATAATTAATATATAATTATAACTTGCCTCCTTTCTTAAGTATAAATAATACTAAAGCGCCTGCTAGGCTGTTTAATCTTTTAATCCAACCTCTTGCTAAGGCTATCTAAATATAGTTATAGAGAACCTCTAGCTTAGTCTTTACTAGGGAGTAAATAGGTCTTTATAGTAGCTTTATATCTAGCTTTAAGTTTATTAAGTATATTAATCCCTTTAAAAGCGCTAGCTTTATAGTCTTTTTTTTTAAAAATACTTTTATATACTTTTAATACTTAGGTAGTAGCTTTTTTATTAATTAATTATTATAAGTCTTTAGTTTATTTTAGTCTAAGCCTAAGTTAAGGCACTTTTTTACTATATTAATAATAATTATCTTAATCCTTACTTTTTTATACTACCTTTTAGCCTGCTTTTATAATACTATTAACTTAAGGGTTTTTTTTATTAACTTAAAGTATTATTTCTTTTCCTTTTAAGCTATAATTAGGTTTATTATCTTAAACTATAGACTACTTAAGATAGTATTATTTATTATCTTTATAACTATAAAAAGAATTAAAAACCTTTTAGTTACTCTTTAATTATTAACTAGCTTTATAATAATTAATGCCTTTTTTAAGATCTATATATTTAAGCTTAAGAACTCTTTAATTACCTTACTATTATAAAGCAGGATTTTTATCCTCTTTAATAATAGCTTTTTATTTAATATATTTAAGTTACTTTTAAAGTTTAATATAGTCTTCACTCCTCTTTAACTATAACCTAGCTATAACTTTATAAGTCTTATTATTAATATTCCTCTTTCTACAACCTTTACTATTAGTTTAGTATCTTTATCTTCTATAGCACTAAGGTCTTTATCTTAGGCTCTCTTAATTACTAGTACTGCATTAACTTTTATAAATATATAGATTAAGTTGCTATGCTTTTTTATAGTATATAAGTTACTTTTATACTTTATATAATCTTCTGCTTTATAGTAGTATTATAAATAAACTCCTTTATACTTTTAATACTTTAGTAGTATAAATTATACTCTTTTTTTTACTTTTAAAGATGCTAAAAGATTACTGCCAGCTTCTTGCTAGGTCTTTTCTTTTATATTCTTAATTTATAGTAATTAATAGTTTAAGGTAGTTACCTGTACTTTATTATTGCTTTCTTTACTATAAGCTAGCTTTAAGCCTATACTATTGCTTATTATTACCTTAGCTTTTATACCTGCATTATAAAGCTCTTGCTATATAGTAGGTAGTTTAATATTAATTAAGTTCTTTTTAATCTAGAAGTTATACTTATTAATTATTTAAAAGATCTTAAATATATCTAGCATTCTCTTAAGGATCTTATTAATAAAGGTTTTAAAATATAAAAAAAATCTTAAGAAGGTTTTATAATCTTATTAATAAAAGGTATTTAGCTTTATTATTACCTTTAAGGTATAAGTACCTCCTTTTATAATATTATCTTTATACTACTTAAAGTACTAGTTATATATAATCTAATTAAATACCCTTTTATACTCTTAATTAAAGTAAAGGGTTTATTATAGCTTTATATTACTTTTTAAGCAGTTATTTATATATTAGACTTTATAAGCTTTATTATTAAACCTATCTTTATTAAGCTAAAAATGCTCTTTAAGGTCTATAATATATATCTAGAGTTTTATTTATAACTTTTTTTTAAACTTTAGGTTAAGTAGCTAAAGCTTAGTTTATACTAAGCTGCAAGTTTACTTTTTTTTAAGTTTTTCTTAGGTTATAAAGATAAATCTAAGGTTTAAAGCTTTTTTACTTTAATTAAATATAAAATACTTAATTATTTTATACTTTTTTTATTAATTTATTACTTTTAAAGTAAGGGCCTGCAGCTTTAAAAGAAATAAATTATTATACTCCTTTATTTTTATAAGCTAGGGTTCTTTAACTATAATATCTTTATTTTAAGGGGTAATACTCTTAGGTTCTAGCTATATACTTGCCAGCTCCTTGCTAGTAATTTATATAAATAGTGCACTTAGGTTTCTTGCTATCTTGCCTTTAATAATCTCTTTGCCTTTATAAAGGTAAAGAGATTAACTTATTAAAGATAAGGGTTGTAAAGGAGAGTAAGAAGGCATAAGATATAATAAATAGTATATAGCTATTAGCCTTCTATAAGATAGCTATAAGGTTATTATTAAATATAAAGGTAGTATAGTAACTGTATTAATCTTTAACCTCCTTTTAGCTTTTTATTTAACTAATTAGCCTTTTATAAATATATTTCTTTTTCTAGCTTAAGACTAAGGGCTTAAAGCTAGGGTTTCTCCTTATTAAGGCACAGGGCCTGCGCTGCTATCTCGCCGCAGCCTTAATTGCCCCCTGACAATTTATTTATATTAAGTATTAATAAAGTAAAAAATATTTATAATAAGTTTATTAATAAATCTATTATTATTATTAAAGTAAATAAATTTAATAATAATGCTAAAGTAAGTTTAAACTATATAAATAAAACTATTAATAATATATAAAATATCTTTCTTTTCTTTAATAAAATATATTTAAATATAATAAGTCTTTTTATTAAAGAAGAGGAGAAAGTATTATAAATTAAATAGTAATAATATAATAAACTTACTAAATAAATTAATATAAATAATATTAAATAGTTTATAGGTATATTTATTAATAATTAATATTAAGTAATAAAAAATAAACTTAATTATTATATAGTTATAGTAATACTAGTTTAGTAGTTTTACAGGTATAATATTATTATTAATATAAAGGCATTTTACTATATTATAAGTAATATTTATATATTTAACTAATTAATAAAAATTATAATAATTAATAAAAGCAGTATATTTAATAATATTTAAGTTATTAAAGTTATATATAGTATAAAGAAGTAATTAAGGGTCTAGACTATTTATTTAGATTTTAAATCTATTATTATAATATTTTATTTATATTACTAGTCTTTTACTTTTTATATAAATAAAGATATTATTCCCTTTATTAATAATCTAGAATTAATAATAAACCTAGCACTAGTTAAAAAGCTTAGTATTTAAGAGTTTATAGCTATAAAGGGCATTAATAAAGATAATAAGTATAATAATACTATTTAATAAATATAGTAAGATATAAATTAATTTAATTTTTTTAATAATAAGTTTAGCTTTATTAATAATAAAAATAATATTAATATAAGGTTATAGATTAATAAAATTTAATTAATATCTTAATATATAATAAAAAGCATTAAAGTTAAAGATCTATATTAATATAGTTATATATAAAGATTAAGGGGTTATATTTATTATATAAGCTTAGATATTATTAATAATAATAAAATTAATAATCTTAATAATATTAATAATTAATTAACTAAAGGTTATAAAATAAAAAGTAAGTATTATAAAAGCTTATTTATTAAGTTTAAAGTTATTATTAAAGTTAAAGTTAATAATATTTAAATTATTAACTTATATTTAATAAGCTTTATATTTATAGTTAAGCTTAAGTTTATTAATATTCTAGCCTTTATCTTTATTATTTCCTTTATTATATTATTATTTATACTTTATTAAGTATAAATACTTAATATAAAGATAATTAATAAAAGTAAAGTTATATTTTTAGTATTAAAAGTATTTATATTTATTAAATATTAATAATTAATTAAAAAGCTTAAGGCTATATCTTGCTTTACCTTTAGTTATTTTAATAAATATAGTATTAATATTAATAAGTTATATTTATTATTAAGTAATATTAAGTATTTTTAACTTAATATTAATAAATTTATTAATATTTTATAATAAAAGGTTAGTAATTATATTATTTATAAACTTAAGTAAAGTAAATAAAAAAAAAAAGCTTTTAATTAAATTAAAGTAAAAAATAATACTTAAATTTTTATTAAGTTTTTATAATAATAAATAGCAATAATAATCTAAAGCAGTTTATATTTTATAAAAAGTATTAATATAAATAATTAAGTTATTTTTATTATTATATTTTATTAATATAAAGTTATAAAATTATTAAATAATTAAGTATATTATATCTTTATTATATTTATTTTAAAGAGTTTTTTAAGTATTATAAATAAATAGTATAATAATTATTAATAATATATAGTTAATATAAATAATAAATATTAATATTATTAATATATTATTATTACTTTTTTTTTATTAATTATATATTAAGTTTTTAATAATAATAATAATTAATAATAAAGTAATAATTAATAAAGTCTTAAGCTTATATTTAATAATATTTTATAGTTTTACTTATTTAAAGGCAATTTATTAAGCAAGGCGCTATTTTTAATAATTATCTTTTTAAAGATTTAATTAAAAAAGACTAGTAAGGTTAAGCTTAAAACTATAGTACTTAAAGAAGGATATAATAATTAGTAGTAAGTAATATATATATAAAGGAAAAGAAAAAAAATCTTTAAGGGATTAAAAAAAAAATTAAAAAAAAATTTATCAAGGCAGTAAAGTGCCTGGGTTTATAACTTATTAAAAAAGTAAATAAAATTAATTAAAGAGTAAGAGTTTTTAATAGCAATAGATGTGAGGGAGAAGCTTTTATATAGCTAGTGTTATCTATTCCTTCCTCATGCTAATCTAATAGTGCTATCTTATGTAAGCTACTAATGCTGCTTCCTTATAATAGAACATGACACGGACTTGTTGGGCGAGCGCTGGTGCCGCAGCCAAGAAGGCTCGCTTGCTGCTTTCTCTCTGCTGCTGGGAATAGACCGGCAATACACGAGGCCTTTTTTGTTGTTGTTGTTGTTGTTGTTGTTGTTGTTGTTGTTGTTTTGTGAGCCCGATTATCGGCTGCAGAGTGCAGTTGAGGCTTTCACGGTTGACTCTTGGCGTCGACGGCAGTTTTTCGGGATAGCAGCAGATGCCCGCTTCCCAGGAGGGTTTTAGGCTAGGCGGATTCCAGCAGACATTTGGAGGCGGTGTTTTATTTTATTTTATTTTCCCCTCTCGCTCGATGCCATAAAAGTTTTTGTTGATGTTCCACGGGTTTGTGTGTGTTGAAAGGAAGAAACTCCAAGATAAAGTGGTGAGAGAAAGGGCTTCAAGTCTCCGGCTCTTCTTGTTCCTTCCCTTATTTCGAAGCTTAATTAAATCATCAAAATAAATCAATAAAAATTGGATCCTTCCCTTTTAAGCAGTTCTTGCCATGTGACACCCAATCGGCCAATCACGAGCCGTGTGTGGTGCTGATAAGAAAAGAAATCAGCCTCAGCAGCAGCCACACCGTTTGATATTGTGGCTTGCGGAATTAGTAGGTACTAAGGTACCTTACGTACATGCAGAGTACAGAGTACATATTCTTATTAAGGTACTCGTTTGAGAAAACAACAAGAGTCAAATCAAATCAACTCGGCATTGAATGCATTCCATCTGCTTCTTCTTCAAACAATTAATGCGATGCTGCAAAAAAATTCACACAAATTGAGACACAGCCGTCGTGTATTAAAACGATTCCTCACGCCCCTCAAAACAGAACCAATGACTTTACAGAATCCTCACACGGGCTCTAAAAAAGTACCGGACCCGTAGCAAAATAAATAAATAAATAAAAATTTATACTTATACACTAAACTAAGCTAAATCTCGCATGGGGGGTGTTGAAAAAAAAATTCAAAAATGAAAAATAGAAAGCAATTGAAGCGTCATCAAAGTTTGATTCTTACAAAAATCTCAAATCTCATAAAGAAATAAATAAATAAATAAATAAAACCCCCGAAATGGCATTCACGATGCACTCCCATTCAGGGCAGTTCTGCCCCGGTCATGCTGCTGACCAGCTTGAAGACATTGTCCTCCACGCCATCGCCGTTGGGTATAAGACCATTGGCCTTACAGAGCATATGCCTCGATATGAGGAACGAGATCTCTATCCCGAAGAGGTGTGTGTGTTGCACGTGGGCTTTATATATATATATATATATATATAATATTGTTGGAGTGAAGAGTGAAATCATCATCAGCAGCCTTTATAATATTTTTTTTTTTTTTTTTGCATCTCGAGTCACACTCCAGCACAGCAACCTTCACTGGAAATATCCCCCCCCCCCCCCCCCCCTTTTTTTTTTCCATCCCGCATATATTCATTTTCACATGTCACAATCCATTCATCCATCCGTTGACCCAAATCTAAACCCAACTCTCCAACTCAAAGCTATCCGATCCCCAAGCCTCCCTCCAATGCCTCCCTCCTCGCCACGACGCCTACGTCCTCGAAGCCCGCCGCCTCCAACTCCTGTACGCCTCCCAGATCAACATCATCATCGGCTTCGAAGGCGAATTCATCCGCCCCTCCTTCGGGCCCCTCGTCAAGGCCCTCTTCTCCGCATCCCCTCACCTCGACTACTTCATCGGATCCGTCCATCACGTGCACAGCATCCCCATCGACTACGACAAGACGCAGTATGCCGCCGCCGTGGCTGCGGCCGGCGGCTCGGAAGAGCGCCTTTACGAGGACTATTACGACCTGCAGTACGACATGCTCACGGCCTTGAAGCCCAGGCTTGTGGGCCACTTTGACCTCGTCCGGTTGATGAGCGAGGATCCGGGGCGGGATGTAAGGCAGTGGGACGGCGTCTGGCAGAGGATCAAGAGAAATCTGGGATATGCCGCCGAGATAGGGGCCTGGCTGGAGTGCAACACTTCTGCGCTCCGAAAGGGCCTCGAGGAGCCTTATCCGGGCAGAATCATTTCAGAGGTGAGTTGTGCAATAAAAAAAAATCTCCGTAAAAGTCAAATTTCTTACAACAAACGCAATTTTTCACGTATAGCAATGGCTCCAACTGGGAGGCAAATTCACAATCTCAGACGACAGCCATGGAATCGCCCAAGTCGCAACAAACTACGGACGGGCACTCACCTTCCTGGAGCTCCTCGGCGTCGAGCGAGTCTGGACCTTCCATCGCCAACATCATCCCGATGCCGGAGAAGCCACCAGGGCGACGCTCAGCGATGTCAGCGTTCCCCTCCACGACTTTCGCCAACATTTCCCATGAGACATTTTCGCACGCGCCTTGTCAAAAAAAAAAGATGGGATAGAATAAACTTATAATAGACTACAGGGGCTTGCTTATAGAGCATGTAAGTTATAAATGGAAAGAAAATACCGTCTATATATAAAAAAGAGAGACAGAGAGAGACAGAGAGAGACAGAGACAGAGAGACAGAGAGAGATATAAATAAATAAATAGCTTTCCGACAACGATTTTTTTTTTTTCCTTTCTTTAGAAACGGGTATCATATAATGAGAGCGACTCAGCATTCCATGGCTGGGCAGTTTGGCGGCGGCGGCGGCGGCGGCGGCGCATACTAGCTAGAGAAACAGACGGAGAGATAGACAGATGAAGAGAGGGAAGGGGGCTTCAACAAGAAGCGTCGAAACATACAAGAGGAAAGAATCAAAAAAAAAAGAAAAAAAAAAAAGAAGAAAAAAAAGAAAAGAAAAGAAAAGAGAAAGAATCAAAAGAAACGAAACAAAAATAAATAAAATAAAATAAAATAAAATAGAAACCCTCCAAACCGTTATTCCGTGTTACACGCCATCACAGCCAAATGACATAAGAAATCTAACATCATCTCCATTTTGCGTTTCTCACAATAGACCGTCTATTTCTTTGGTGGCGATCTGGGAATACCCCTGGCGGGGCCGCTTGGTTTTCTCTGGACCTTGTTCTGAGGCGAGGGGGTGCGCTGCTGCGCCGGCTGCCTGGGTGCCAAGGGAACGCCGCCGCTGCCGCCATGCTGGAAGAGGGCGCTGCTCTTCTTCGCGAGGCTGGGTGTGGCAGCCGGAGTTTTCGCCGGAAGGGTTGGGGGAAGCCATTTCAGCGGCTCTTGGAGACCAACGGAGACGGGGGGTGGACCTTCGGCCTGATACGGAATGAAAAAATCGGCCGTCTCCTCCATCGCCTTGGTCGACCGAGGAGGGCTCACGCTCGGAACAGTCTGCCTGGCCTCGGGAGAAATCGTCCGCGGCGTGAAGTGCTCCAAGTTGGGCGTGGAAAGGCCACTCCCAGACGTCAGCGCCGGCATGGCGCCATCTGGGGATGCGGAGCTGCTGGTAGGCCGGCAGCCGGTAGTGCTGTTGGGTGTCTTGAGGCCGCCAGACTCTACAGATCCGTTGGTCCCGGTAGACGGTGTCCGCTGCCCTCGTGACGATTTGGCATTGGCGGCGTTGGCGGCGGCGGCTTGCTCAGCCTCGAGCCGAGCCTTTTCTCGAGCCTCCTTCTGCGACTGGGTGATCAGGTTGATCTTGATCTTCTTGATCCCCTTGGTGATCTTATCCATGTCGTCAATAGTAGCGTCCAGCCTTGAAACTGCAGGCGCCGTAGTTGCTTCTGAAGAAGCCTCGTTTCCGGCTTCAAGCATTGGCGATCTGAGGGCCGGCTCGCCGTGGGCCGTGGTCGGCCGTGACCTCCTAACGGTGAGTCTTCCAGCAGAGGCGAAGCCCTGCGCGTGATTGCCTGCGAGTGAGATAGGCCTCCCGTCAATGGGGCCCGCAGAGGTCGCAGGGCGAAGCGGCATTTGCTCGCCGATGGACGGTGCGACACGGGGGGCGCTGCGTTGCGTCGAGACAACCGACGAGGCGCTAAGCCGTCGGGTGTTCTTCTTCGGGGGCATGCCAATGATGACGGGCTGCGGCGTCTGGCCACGAGCGGTTGCCTGGTTGTTAGCGGTTGTTAGCGGTTGTCGTAAAGAATCAGATGCCAAAGAGAGAGAGAGAGAGAGAAATAAAGAAAGAAAGAAGCAGCAAAAATGGGCACGCTTACCTTCTCCGTTGCAATGGTTGAAGTGGCGACAGTCCTTCTTCGGTCCCTCGTCTGCCGGGCATGGCTCTCCTCCTGAATAGGGTCAATAGCCCTAGGCTTGCGCTCGCGAAGCGACATTCTCGAGGTTGGCCGGTCGAGATCCGGCGTGCCGGCGGATGCCCTGTCTCGCCGCACGCGTGACGACTCTGCGTTCAAGTCCTCGGCCGTGAGGCTCTCGGTGTGGCGGCCCCGTGGTATGAGGAGCTTCGAGAGCTCGTTGGCGGCGACCATCCATGACACGTCAGGGGGCGACGGAGAGGGAGATCGGCTGGGGACGGCGGATCTGCTGACGAGGGTCGACATGCTCCGCCGCATCTTGAGAGGGTCCACGGCCCTCGCCGTAGAAGCTTGGGTCGGCGTGCAGTAGGTCGGGGGAGTCACCGTGCGCGGCTTCTTCGGCGTGAGATCGGGACGCGCCGCCGTGGCCTCCAGCTTCTCGAGCTCATCGGCCGTCCACCACGAGGGATCGTACGGGTTGACGGAAGCCAGCGAGGGCGCTGCGCGCTCGCCGTCCTCGCCGCAGGTGCCGTGCGAGAAAGAAAGGCCGCCGTGGCGGGGCAGGTTTTGCCTGCCAACCAGGCCGCTGAGATGGCTGAAGATGCCCGAGGTCAGGGCTCTGTCGCTGTAGCCGCCCTCCAAGACGCTGACGATGCGGCCGTCGACGCAGAGGCCCTCCTCCGCGGCGAGGCGGACGACGTCTTGGGTGAGCCGGGCGTAGAACTCGGTGGGCACGTTGACCTTGTGGCGCTGCATGCCGGCGCTCTCCCACTCGCTGGCATCGAAGCCGGCGGAGAGAAAGATGACGGCCCGCGGGGCGGCGCCGGCGTCTCGCAGCTTCTCGGCCTGGCCCCTGAGGTAGCCGCGGGCCTTGTCGAGGAGGAGGGCGTATCTGGTCTCGTAGAGATGCCAAAATTCCTCGACCGTCTTCCACGGCTGCAGGTGCGTGTTCCAGACGTTTTGCCCGTGCGCGTTCTCGATGCAGATGCTTGCGTTCTTGATCTTTTCGTCGTCGCCGTTCTCGCAGGGATAGGAATTGATGTCGTGCAGGCTGAAATAGCCAATGGACGTCTTCTTCCAGGCGGCATGGCTCTTGGTCGCGGCCATGGCCCGGGAGTTGTGGGCCCAGGCGATGGCCTGAGACCCGTCTCCGTGGTGCAGGTCGAAATCGATGATGGCGGCGTGCGTCAGGCCGTGGCTGAGGATGCCGTGCATGATGCCGACGTGGACGTTGTTGACCCAGCAGAAGCCGGACGGCAGGTTGGCCGAGCAGTGGTGGCCCGGGGGCCGGACGGCGACGAAGGCACGCCGCGGCCCAGCCGAGAAGACGGCATCCACGCCCTCGCACACGGCGCCCAGCGCGCCCTCGATGGCTTCCAGCGACTCGGCGCAGAGGTACAGGTCGCCCTCGTGGAGCTTCTCGGGCGCGGCGTGCTCCGGGCCGCGGGTGATGGCCGGCCTCTGCAGCTCGCTTCCCCCCCGGGCCAGCACGGCCTCGGCAGAGTCGCACATGGCCTTGAGCTCGTCCATCCACCGGGCGCCATGGACGTTGGTGACGGCGGGGGACAGCAGCGGCAGCCTCCGGTCGGTCCTGTGGATGCGGAAGGGGATGCTGGGCAGCGTGTGGACGTTGCCCTTGGGCAGGATGGGCAGCGCGCCGTCGCTGTGCCGCTCGCCGAGGCGCACGTAAGCGGCGGACACGCCCAGGACGCCGGCCTTGATTCGCTCGGGCCGCTCCACAACGGTGCTCAGGGCGGCCCTGGAGGTGCGCGGGCGGGAGAAGCGGTGGCCGTAGACGGCGTCGCTCAGCACGACGACGGTCTCGGTGTAGAGCGTGGACACGGGCCCGTGATGGGCCTCCAGCTCGTCCTTGAAGTGGCCGCTGGCGACGGAGCTGGGCGTGACGGGCGGGCGCCACTCGGGCTCGGCGCCAAACGACGACCTCAGGCCCGGCGAGACGGCCTGCCCCAGGCTGGGGCGCCTGGACAGAGGCCGCGAAGGGCCGACGCCGCTCACGGAGTGCAGGGAGTTCATCGAGGCCTTGCGGACGAGGGTGGGGGTTGCGGCTCGCGAGTCTCTGCCTGAGGGACTGATGGAGGGCGAAGGAGAGGAGGCATGGCGAGAAGGGGCATTTAAAGGCGTAGACGGAGATGGAGAGAATCCGGGGGATCGCGGGCCACGCAGCGACAGTGACAGCTGGCCGAGTGACTGCGACAGGCCCGCATCGTCGTCCCCGGAGGCGGAGGCTGCTGCTGCTGCTGCTGCTGCTGCACGCCGTGGCGGCTCTGTATTGGGCGGCGGAGACGACGGCATTTGGTCTTTATACGCACACGGCTGGTGGTGGGTTGCAGCGAGGCGACATGCGGCAGGACGCCAGGAACACGCTCCGGAAAGCAGAAGAGTCCGTTTGCCTTGGTCTCTCTCCTATCTCTCTCCTGTCTCTCTCCTGTCTCTCTCTGTCTCTGTCTCTCTCTCTCTGTCTCTCTCTCAGTCTCTCTCTCTCTCTCTCTTGCTCTTTCTTTCTTTCTGTCTTTCTTTCTTTCTCTCTCTCTCTCCCTCTCTCTCTCTCTCTCTCCCTCAGTCTTTTTTTTTTTTGTGTATGTATAATGTGTATATGCGTGTGTGTATGCGTGTGTATATGCGCGTGTATGCGCGTGTATGCGCGTGTGGAGCGAGTCGTTTGTTGACGAGTCGTGATCCGGTCTGGTGTTTTTTTGGTGTGTGTGTGTGTGTTTTTGTTTGTTGTTGTTGTTGTCTTGCTTTTGTTTTGGGTCAGGTTCTGGCACGCTCCGACGCCTGCGGTGCTGAGCGTTTAATGAACCAGCCCGCCGCGTGCAATTTCACCCGTTGGCATCGTCATAGCCGCTTCGCTTCCCCCTATAATTCCAGTCGGGTCGGGTCCTCCCCATTTTGCCTTTGCCTTGCCCACAAGCGCGACCACCGCCCGGATCACGTGCTGCTCGAGGGAAATGCTTGAAAGAATAGGGGCTCTGGCAATTTGAAGGGCCAAATTGAAATTTGATTTTTGCATCGGGCACAGCGCGGCATCGTTTCCTCCTCCCCCCCCCTCCTCTCCGACGGCCGGGTCGGGCACCACAGCATTGACGCTGCCACCGTACAGCTTCACGCGTGTATCGTCCCGATCGTCTGGTGTTTTCCTGCCAGAGGGTCGGACTTTCGTGGGAGGGGAGGGGGGGGGGGGGGTTTCCGAAACGGCAGGTCTTGCGTGCAGTGGAGCAGAAGCCTCTCTCTCTCTCCTTACGCCTGCTTACAAGCGCAGTCCTATATGCATATGCATGCAGGCCAAACCCGACCCTGAAGGCGCAGATGCCATGACATCAGCCAAACCCGCCAGACGCCAAACGGAATCGGCCTCGGTGCACGACTCGTAACTGATCCATCAACTGCATCCGCCAGAAGGGGGGGGGGCTTTTGCAGGCAGTGGGCCTCCAGGCAGGAATACATTTTGTACGTGGCCGAACCACAGCAAGAGGCCCTGGATTTCCGCCAGCGGTGTCTTTTTTCGCACCGCACATACTGTAGGCATAGGTGCTAGCAGTGCTACGACCGACCCGACCGACGGGGCCAAGATCAACATTAGTCGCCGTGCGGTATCATGGCACGTAGATGCATGTGCCGAGTATGTACTATGGGCACAGCGTGCATAATCCAGGAACCGCTGCCTCCGATCAACGGCTGTAGGCGAAGGAGTGCGGTGCCCAAAGCCTACCATCGGCGGCTAGCAGAACAAGGGCCAACGGAGTCCATATCCGACGAATGCTGCTGCTGCAGACTACCATGTACTACTACTAGTACCTGGTAGCAGACAGTAATACGTGCTAGTAGTACGGAGAGTAGAAGTACGTAGTAGTACTAGGAGGCATTCCATAAAAGTCGAATGGGTCGAATGAGGGTGTCAAGACTGGATGATACTGTAGGTACATGTCGGTCAGTTGTACGAAATGCTCCATCTCAATCAAACGACAGGAATCCCACCAAACTCATCTGGAAATTTCCCCTCATCTTGTTCGTGTAGCTAATAAAAAAAAAGAAAAAAGAAAAAAAAAAACCACACCCGCCCATTAACCCGTATACAGTAATCAAAACAATAAAAGGGGGTTGTTCTATTATTAGCGGTCCCCGTTGTGCTTTTTTTTTTTTTTTTTTTTTTCAAGGTCCATCCATACATCCGGGGTAGGTAAAGGCCTAACCGGCTAGATCTCAAAGATGTTTGTTGGTCCAATCGAGAGAGAAGGGACGGGGAAAGGAGTTAAAAAAGAGGAAAATGGAAAGAAAACAAAAAAGAAAAAGAAAAAAAAAAAGGGGGGGGGGGGGTTAAAGGCCAACCTATAGGCTGCCTTCCATACAGTTTGCTGGAAAAAAAAAAAAAAAAAAAACCTGCAGACGCAAGAGATTAATTTCATGTATGTAGGCGATTTCAGCAAGCAAGCAACTCTAATTCTGGACGCATTTGCCTGTACATGTATGTGTGTGTGTACAGGGTAAAAGGGTTGCTCATTGCTTGTTGTGTGTGTGTGTGAGCGAGTGTGTGAGTGCCTGTATTCCGTACTCCATATTCCGTAAATTGAGGCCAATTTCCAGTTTGTCCATCGGGATCCGTACAAGGTCCGCTTATCGCAACAGTCTTATCGTATCGTCTCGCCCTCCTCCATGCATAAGTCAGCCTAGTAGGTACGGCATTGATGAATAATGAACAGATGCATAATAATAAGGAACAGAATAAGGTTACAACGACTGTGTTGACAAGCTGACCCTCCCCCCCCCATGTAACCTGACCCTGTGCATACACGCCTTTACTCTACTACACTAAAACAATAGCCTGTGCATGCACATATTACCTTTATTACACTAAAATAAAAACATGTGTATGCACAGGTTATAGATAATTAATTTTTTATTTTATAATTATCTGTACACTCGGTTACAACACTATTGGGCTCTCTCGACCCGGGGGGGGTCATTGATGGGGAGAAACACCACAGCTTTCATCAGCGTCTCCATCACACAAATGCACCCATGAGGCCACGGCATTTCTGGGCTTCGCTCTCGGCTCCGGTTATTCGAAACGTTCTCAAAGCCATCTCAAGAGCCGAGTCGGTCGGCTTGCATCATTATTCTCTCTCTCTCTCTCTCTCTCTCTCTCTCTCTCTCTCTCTCTCTCTCTCTCTCTCTCTCTCTCTCTCTCTCTCTCTCTCTCTCTCTCTCTCTCTCTCTCTCTCTCTCTCGCTCTCTCTCTTTCTCTCTCTCGCTCTTTTTCTTTTCTTTTCTTTTCTCTTTTCTTTTACCCCCCCCCCCCCCCCCCTCCCTCCAGCCACTTGCAGCTTGCAGATTCAGCCACTCCGATTGCCAAGTCAATAGCGTCTTATGCATGTGCTCACAACGCATCAAAACCGCTGCTTGGCTGGGTTTTCTGGCTCCTAACTAGGGCTCGTTCAACGCCTGATTTAGCCCAAGCCCAAGCCCAGGCAACCAAGGGCGCCATCATCCGCAACTCAATCGATGCCACACCCACGAACATGGCTTCTCTGCCGCATGTACGGAGCAAGCCTCTTGTTTACCCCCCCCCCCCTTCGCCGAGGCCGACAATCTTGCAACTTCTCGGCTCCAGGCACAAAGAGAGCCTCTTCCACCCCTCCCAAATCTCGTTGACGAGCCTCTACTTGTTCCCGCCACAAGTGTCGAATCCTTCTCCTCACCAACTACGTGTGCCCGAGCCGTGCCGCGACTAGCCCAGCTTTTTCGTTGGCTGTCGATTCAGCCGCACCGGGGAGGGGGGGAACCGCATCATAATTGGCCGCGGTGCAACACCAGCTGCGAAGAGGGAGGGAAAACAAAAACAAAGCAAGAATGCCTTCGCCTCGCTTAGGCTGCATAATGATCCCAGCTCTGCGCCTCTCCATAGAGCACACCAAGCCATATAGGCTCGTCCCTGTGATGCTGTACTTTGGCTTTTTATTTTTAATTTGGGGGCGCTAGAAGGCTGTTGTCGAAAAAAAAAATGGCCCGTATGCCTGAATGCCCGGAGCTGTAGGAGCCTGGAGGAACAAAAAGCTCGTCGTCTGCCTCCTCCCCTCGTCGTTTCTTGTATGCGTGATTCCCGGCCTTGTGCGGATTGCATTGTTTACTTGAAGAGCGTCCTTTTGCTTCGGCCGCTCAAGATGGCTTTCGCTCTGCTCCTACCCATGCTGGCAAGCGGCGTGGCTGCGCAACACATGGCTCTGCCTCTGATCAACTACGACGAGGTTGTCAATGCACTGAATCCCAACGACCCTGGATACCAGGTCTGCACCGCGGCCGGCGACTTCATCTCGTCTTGCGTTGCTCAGGCCGGGGGATCAGAGGGTCTGTCCACTGCCAATGCAGTTTCGGTCGCCGCATGTGCTTGCTGCCTGGGCACGACCGATGTCGCTCCCATTTACAGCACTTGCGCCGATTATCTCGGCTCCGAGGCGCCTCAATTGAGCTCCCAGATCTCAGGTGTGTTTTTCATCCGCATTATGCTTCGGTCGGCATGCGCCTCTCCCATTGGACAGCCGTCTTAACAAACTGCTAGCCTACGACAATCTCTACAGAATCTGCGCAGGCTCGTCAGACGTCTGTCGTAGCCAAGTCGGCGGAAGCGCAAGCGCTACAGAGGCGCCGGAGCCATCTTCCACCTCACAATCCTCACCATTTCAGTCTTCTCCGCCAGCAAGCTCGTCGTCCACCCCTTCTCCGGCCTCCTCGCCGAGCAAGGTTCCCGACGAAACCGGGCGCGTGACGGCTGCTGGATCAACCGCCGAACCTACCAAAGCGTCCGCTACTGGAGGATCCGCGAGCGCTTCCGGAAACTCATCCAGTGCTGTCGTGACACTTGCGCCCGCTTGTATCCAAATGGTGGGCGTTTTTGACGCCTGCATCAAGGCCACGCCTGGGTTTGCCAGTTTGGTGTATGGAGAGCAGGCTTACTGCTACTGGTAGGAGCACACCGCGCGCGCGTTCTCAGCTCGCCAAACTCGAAACTGACAAAAATTTTTTTTCTATAGCTGCCGAACGGCATTAGATGGCCATATTACGTGGACTGATGAAATCGATTCGTATGCTTCCACCTGTCGCGACTGGGCAGTCACAGGCCGCAGCGCCGAGACGGCTTATAGTGGTTCGTCTGCTCCTCATACTTGCTTGATTTGCAATGCCCTTCTTTCAGCCAGCTAACAAGAGAGAAAAAGTGGCCAAAACGTTTGCTACATTCTGTGAGCATTTCAGCGATGCGTGCTCCGTCTCGACGGCCGCGCCCACGGGTGATACCAACACGAACGACGTCCCATTCCCTCCCCCGGGCACGGCGGGAAGTTCGGGCGAGACGACGGCTGCAGGAGGCCGAGTTACCGTCACCGTAACCCAGGGACCTGCCACCACGACGTCGCACAATGCGGCCCCAACCGCTGGCTTGGGGTTCGCGGCCGGTGCACTTGCGGTGGCTGGCTTTGCTATAATGCTTTGACAAGAGACGGTATGGTAGCTTTGGCGTGCGTTGGGAAGGATCGGCGATGCAAAAGTCTTTTCCGTTCGAATAAGACACGGATGAATGACTATACGGTAAATGATGTCATTTTGCACAAGATGCCCACGGCTTAGAGGCCACATTGGATATGTGTGTAATTTATATCTATTTCTTTATTTATTTATATATATTGGGGGGGTGGGAGGAGGGAGGGAGGGTGCGACATGTCACGCATAATGAAGGAATTGAATTGTAACGCGATATGCCAAATAAAGCCCGCTTCAAGAGTCTCGCGTGTGATTATGCCGCCAAGTCGACATTGACCTTCTTCAGCGCCTCCACAGCCCACTCGGGGTATTGCGACTTGTCCGCGTAGAGCCAGGCGAAGAACTGCCGGATATACGCAGGGAACCTGTCCTCGACAATCGCCTGCCGGATGTCGCGCATCAGCTGCAGCTGATACCACACGTTGTGGATCGTCAACAGGTGCGCGGCCACCGTCTCCTTGGAGGCGTTGTGGTGGATAAAGGCTCTCGTGATGCCCATGCCGTCCTCGCCGCCTCTGCAGCACATGCAGCCGCAGCCGGGCTCGATGGGTCCAAAGTCGGCGGCGTACTTTGAATTTCGAATGTTGAGGACGCCGTGCTTGGTGATGGCGTTTCCGAATCTCGCCGTCCTCGTTGGCCAGACGCAGTCGAACATGTCGGATCCGAGCGCGACGCTGACGATCAGGTCCTCTGGGTAGCCGATGCCCATCACGTACCGCGGCTTCAGATCAGGCAGCAGGGCCGTGCATGTCTCGACGACGCGGCAGTAGTCCGCCTTTGCCTCCCCTCCGCTGAGCCCGCCAATGGCGATGCCGGGCGTGTCCCTTGCGAGCATTTCCTCGCAGCACTCCCGCCGCATGTCCACATCCAAGCCCCCCTGGATGATGCAAAACAGATTCTGCCCATGGGGGTTTTTGTGCGCGGCAATGCATCTGTCCAGCCACCTGACGCTGCGCTCCATGGCCTCGCGCATCCGGGCCTTGTCTGGTGACGTCGTTACCAGGACGTCGTCGAGCTGCATGATGATGTCGCTGCCGATTGTGTTTTGCAGGCCTATGGAGTGCTCCGGGGTGAGCAGCATGGGCGAGCCGTCGTGGGGACTCAAGAAGCGAACGCCCTCCTCTGTGATTGTGGCGAGTTTCAACAGACTGACCATTTGAAAGCTACAACAAACGGGGGACTGTAAGTCTGACGCTCCAGTTGCCAGCCAGAGAGAGAGAGAGCTTTCGCATCGAGAACTTACCCTCCGCTGTCCGTCAGGAGGTTGTGGTTCCATCCTTGCAGCTTGTGAGCACCGCCGACGGCGTCGAGGATCTCCTGTCCGGGCTTCAAGCCCAGATGGTAGGTGTTGTTTAAACACAGGCGGCAGCCGGTTTCCTCGAGTTGTTCCGGCGTGAGGCCCTTTAGAGACGCCTGGGTGGCAACGGGCATGAAAACCGGTAGCTGCACCGGCCCATGGGGAAGCGTGAGGATTGAGGCACGAGCTCTAGTTGTCTGGCTTTGGGGGAATTTGTCAGTGAATACGCATCAACGGGCCTGAAGATGATGAAGATGAAGCCTCGAGATTGGGACGAAACTGACTGAGCATTTTGCAACAAGTTCGAACGTCAGAGCCGGCGAAGAATACACGTTGGACGCCATTCTTCTCGTCATGAGCATTTCTCCCAAAATATAGATGTATATCTTCTTCCAAACTCTCGGCCCAGCCCAAGCCGTGAGTCCCCTTGTCTGTCTCTTCTCAAGAAGATTTTTCTTTTTTCTTTTCTTTTCTTTTCTTTTCTTTTTCTTTTTCTGTTTCTTTCTTTCTTTCTTTCTCTTTTTCTTTCTAGTTTCTTCGCCTTTTGCTTCTCAATTCTTTCACCTTTGAGAGGCACGGGTGTACGGAGCATGTATTCCGTACATTAGAATAGGTACCCTGGAAGGCGACGGCAAAAATATTGGCGGGGCTGTGAAGCATGCGCGCCACACGCACTCCGCCACAACGAGGGGAGAGAAACCCGTTTTGATGGTCCGGCTCAACCTCGGCAGATGGAAGCTCCACGAGAATTTGCATATCCTGAAGGGCCCATCCGTATGAGTGGCCATCGATTCGACCTCCAGGCCATTGAGCTTCTCGACGAGCCCCGACCGTCATAATGGGGGGCCGAGCCGTATCGCCCGGGGGGGCATTGCTGAGGTCATCGCGGATGTTCTCAATGCCCAAGCCCCTCCCCGAACCCCCGTCAACCAATCTTCATATCGGGGATCACAAGTCTGCGACGATGACGAGGCCGTATCCGCAGCATCAGTCCATCACGTCGCCCTTGGCGTCGCGCGAAAAGGGCGACTGGGGCCTCAAACGGCCGTTTCCGCTCAAATCCACCATGGCCACATCTACGCCCTTTATCCGGGTCAAGCAGGTTGACACGATGGAAAACGTCACCAACTTTGCCTCCGCGGCCGATCATTCGCTGTCCTTGGAGAAGTTCCAGGAACTGCGGGTGGCCATGTCCGTGCCTTTCAATACCGAAAAGAGGTCTGATTTCTCTCCGCGGACAGAATTGTGGCACAAGTCAGTCTTTGAAGAGGACATGGACTTTACGGACTTTCAACGCGGACGAGGAGACGACCGGCGATGGAAGTTTCAAGGCCCTTGGCTTGCTAGGATGACGGAGGGGGAGTTCATCGAGTACTTGAACAAGAAAGTCCGCCCCAAGCGGGCCCATTTCCGAGCACTGCTCAAGGAGAAGCTGGCCGACGACATCACCACGAGCCAAAACAAGGCCGCAAAGGAGGTGGGAAGGGAGGCGCCTTCCAAGATTGAGGCTCGAGACATCTCAGAGGAGCAGTTCACCGACCACCTGCGCTCGCTGCGCAACGACCGAGTGACGCTGTATGCGCTCGTCTCCAAGTTCCTCGACTTGGCTCCCCTCGGACAGCCGGTGGGAATCATTCAAACCTTCTGGTCTAACCGCGACAGCCTTGCCCCCGAAAGCCCGTACGGCAAGTCGGGTCCGCCTCCGAGCCACCCCTCTGCGGGTATCAGCTACCTGCGAACCGGCTCATTCATGGAAAACCACCCCGTTTACGGCCCTCAAGGAAAGCGCACGCCCGCGTTGGCCCGAGTCGTCTATCCCAAATCTGGCCCCATCTCTCCCAAGCTGGGTGTGGGAGGTTTCGTCGCCGATTCTCCTCCCGGCGACAACGAATTCAACTTTAGGATGATAGCACGCGGCAGAATGTCGGCCAACAAGACTATGCTCAATGGCATCATGCACCTCGATACCACCACATTTGGTGGCGCCAAGGCCTACGTCGAAGCTACCACCGCCAATGTTGATCCTAGCGGCAAGGTTGTCCTGCAGCTGCGAGAGACGAGTCCCGAGGCCCAGGTCGTCGAAAGGGAAAGCAAAGGCCTCACTGAGATTTACCATGACGGCTCGACTAAGAGCCACGACCTCAGTACGCCGAACAGCCAGCGGCCCGTACGCGCCTCCGATGAAACTCGCCTGAACCGTGTTGCTGATGCGATTCTGGAGGAGGGGTCATTCCGCTATGACAGGTCGTGAGAAAGGAGGGAGGGTGGACAGTCTAGCAATTACGAGCTCGACGGGGCAACAAGAACGAGCTGCGTTGAAGATTGCTTTAGCACTGTGTGTTATGAAATCTTGTCAAATTCCATCAAATGTATATCATTCATGTAAAGTAGAGCAGTAAAATACCTTGGGCACCCTCCTTATTTTGATGAGTTTTTCAACATCTACATACTAAACAAGTTGAAATGAACCAGTTAGCCCCAACTATCAAGGTACCAACTAACCTAAGGTACCTACTAATGTACAAAGGCATCTAGATACATGTATTTTTTTTTGCCCATAAGCGGTTAGCTCAATTGGTTTTCATACGCAGTAGTACTAACAGGCAAATTGAAATGTTGAAATAATGTATAATCACATGACGAATCACGTGCTAAAATTTCGAGCCCTAATCAATCCAAGCTCCCCCCCACACACCAGTACTAACCACCAAGTTTTCCCGTTTGATGGGGGGAGAATTTCGCAACGCTTCGTTCACTAACCCACACAGCACCACGTCAATACCGTCAAAATGGGTCGCGTTCGTACCAAGACCGTCAAGAAGTCCGCCAAGGTCATCATTGAGCGGTACTACCCCCGTCTCACTCTCGACTTCGAGACCAACAAGCGCATCTGCGATGAGATCGCCATCATTGCTTCCAAGCGCCTGCGCAACAAGGTTAGCAGTACCATGGAGCTGAGAGGAGGGGGGATTTTTTTTTTTTTTTTGGAAACAATATGTGGCTGACTGTTGGGATTGTTGGAAAAAAAAATAGATTGCCGGCTACACGACGCACCTGATGAAGCGTATCCAGCGAGGACCCGTCCGCGGCATCTCCTTCAAGCTCCAGGAAGAGGAGCGTGAGCGCAAGGATCAGTTCGTCCCAGAGGTCTCTGCTCTCGACTTCTCCGAGGCTGGCCAGCTGGATGTCGACAACGAGACCAAGGACCTGCTCAAGCACCTTGGCGTACGTGTTTCCCCCCTTGGAACTCTCCAATTATCAACAACTGTCGGCTAACATGTTTGGATAGTTCGACTCCATCCCCGTCAACGTCATCCCCGTCTCTCAGTCTCAGGCTACCGAGCGTGGCCAGCGACGATTCGGCGACCGCCCTCGCCGCGACTAAAAAAAAAAAAGATTTTTTTTGTGGGAAAATGGGTCTCTGGTTTCGCAAACATTTTGCAGGTTGGCGTCTCAGGATGGTAGTGAGTGCATAGATCTCGAAAAAAGAAAGATCTTTCACCCCCACAGGTGTCGCCGATTCTCTGATTAATTTCGAGATGACGCTTGATTGCCAAGAACCGTCCCTCTCTTCACGGTGTGAACGTGACCGAATACTGGGTTTCTATTGAGCTGGAACTGCTGTCCTGTCCTGCTGCCACCCAAAATTTCACCTCGTTGGTGTATTTGTATTTGGGATCAGGCGAGAGAGTATGCGACCAGCTCAAGTTACCAAAGGGTATCACTATAACCTAAACTACATATCTCCCTTTCCCCCCCCTTGTCCAATGCATGACCTAGACCCAAAATCACAGCCCCAACGCCGAACCCATGCTTCATTTATAGTTCCATCTGGCCACCCTATATATCCGAATCCCTTGTTTGCTTTTCGGGTAATTTTGCTTTGTAGCCGTCAACAAGCAGATGATCCTCCGAGTTGGTAGCTTCAGCCGGAGGAGCCATTTCCGAAGGCGCCTGGACGTCTTTCTCCTTCAACGTAACCTTGACCTTGTCAATGGAAGAGCCAATCCTGTTGCCTCTCTCCACTGCTAGAGCAGCCGAGTCTCGGGCAGCCTGTCGCTGATCTTCCAGCTTGAGTTCTCCGAGCTCGCGAGCAGCTCGGTCTGCCTCGGTCTCGGTCGATTTGTCCTCGTCCAACAGGTCGATCTGGATGTCGGGGATGCCAGCCCGTTCCCAGGCAGCCGTCTCGTTGAGCTGGACCTTGACGAAGAGGGCTCTGCGCGCGCACAGCCGAGAGCACCACTTTTCGAGTTCCTTCCGCCTGACAATTTCACCGCTGCCCGTCAGCTTCCATTCACCGCCCGAGCCTGTTTGGCGCCTTGGCTTGGCGCAGAGAGTATAGCCGCAGAGTTCGTTGACGTTGCGCTCTTCGATGAGATCGTCGTAATCGGAGGGCTGGAAGAGCCTGACGTTTGCTTTGAAGTCTGCAATGTCGGATGGTGCCGGGTTTGACGAGTTGTAGGGGGCGTCTCTGACGAGGGGATACTCTGACAGAAGGATCAAGCTGTCGAGGATCTGGCTTTCGAGCTCCTTTCTGTGCTGCAGGAGCCTTGCGTGGTGGGTGGCGATCTCGCGTGCGTTAGGCCTGGGCTCCTCTGGAAGCGCACCGGACTTTTTCAGGATGCCCTTGGGCTGGCCGCCTCCGCTGGCCATGAAGATGCTGGTATGTTTCTTGTACTTTTTTCGTTGCTTCTTTTTTTCTGTCTTTCTTTCTTTCTTTCTTCCCTTCTTACTCACTCTTTGTTCCTTTTTAATTTTCTTTCTTGCTTTCTTTCTTTTTTTCCCTCTCGTCTTTCCAAGCACCTGTCTGCAACTGGTTTATTGAGATGATCGTTGTTTCGTTTGCGTGTGTGTGGTGGTGGTGGTGGTGGTGGTGGTGGTGCAAAAGGCAAAAAGTAAATGACCGATTATTAACCATCAATCTGGATGCTGCGGCCCCGCTAAAAGCCGCTATGCCTTGCTTCTACCTAAGGTACTCCGGACTAAGGCAATGTATGGAGCGCTGTAGCCTGTAGCCTGTAGGTACTAGGTACTAATGGAGAAGCACTAGGTAACTTGTACCTACATATGTACCTTATCAAAGGAGAGCTGGAGGGGCTTGTGCTGTGGCGCGCGGCTGGGCGAAATATCCAACCCTTGTGGCGCAAATACGAAGAAAGATTGCGCCTAGGCAAGTTTGATTGTCTTCTGGTGGCCCTGGAGCTGCAAGGGCATATGTTGTTAATTAAAGCCGCGCAAGGGTACGGGAGTAGGTACCTAGGCAGCACAGCACTGGCGGTAGGCAAGCAATATGTACTAAGGTACGGAGTAATACATACCTGAACGTACCTGTTAGAAGGTAGTAGCAGGTATTACAATGTAGCCTAATGAGCCAGCCTGCGCAATTTGCATGTGCCACGCCCGAGAGTTGCGGCACGAGGGGCTGTGCAGATGACAGCCTGGCCCGGAGGTCCGAAGAGCTGCGTTTGCGTGGTTTGGAATTCCGCTGCCCTTTTTATTTTTATTTTTATTGTATTTTATTTATTTGTTATTACTATTTTTCATTATCATTAAATTTTTTATGTCATGCTTGATGCTGCTGCTGGGCCATGGGTAACTAAGGAACTCATCAAGCACCGCTAGCCGCAGTAATTGGTTCGTTTTGACGAAATCAGAATCAGACACACGAAGAGACTCTCTCTTCTTTACATGGTACCGTAGCAAGGGTTAGCATGTTTCGCCCTTTACAAGGGAAAGCTCAAGCTGGGCAAAAAAAAAAAAAAAACCCCTAATAAACCAAGTACCAATTAATTAATCAAATACAACCGTAACCGTGACGGAGGCGGCACATCCTCGGTACCTGAGGCGACAAAAACTAAGGTAATCCCGCCGCCCTTTTACTGCCTCACGCCCGGCTCTCCCATTGTTTTTGGCCCCCCCCCCCCGCCACAAAAAAAACCTCCTGTCCGGCCACTCCACTGAAGTGAGGAGAGAACACTCGCGCAAGGTCACTGCTACCTGCGACCACGTTGCGCCCTGATACACTGCTAGGGGTAGTACCTACCAAGTACCAAGTACCTCGTACACCGGCAGGGAGGTACCTCTGTTTTGGGGGGCCATCCTCCGTCATTTTGTTGGCTTGTCGCCCTTTCAGCCTGTCATGGTGCGCTGACGTCGACACTCACAGCCAGCGATCCACCGCGCTTCACAGCCCTCTTGTTGCAATTTTCATCCTTTTTGCATTACCTTCTCCAGGCGCCCTCCATTTCTGCCGCTCGCCGCTCGCCGCTCGACGCTCGACGCTCGACGCTCAAATCTCACGACGGTGCTGCGTCCGGGCTGAAACAACCCGCTTGGGGACAGCAATTTCGCGACGCTCGGTCCCCCCTCACCCGGGGCTTCTCCTCCCCACGTTTTAGCCACTCCTCACCGGCTGACCAAGAGGGAACGGCGGCTCTCTGGACTGCCCCACACCCACGACGAACAAAACCTCCTCCGCTACAAAGCTTCTGGTCTGGCCAAGGCCAACGGCTGCCGTGCCACTACAGGATTGCTGTCTGCCGCAGAACACCGCCCGCAATGGCCGCCCTGTTCCGCGTCAAGGCGCTGTACGAATACTCGTCGCCCCACGAGGACGACCTCAACTTCCCCGCCGGCCAGATCATTGCCGTCACGGACGAGGATGACGCCGACTGGTACGGCGGCGAGTACGTCGACGAGTCCGGCGCCAAGAAGGAGGGCATCTTCCCCCGCAACTTTGTCGAAAAGTATGAGCCCGTGGCGCCCCCGCGGCCCGTGAGGAAACAAAAGCAAGAACCGGACGCTGGTGCTGCCCCTGTTCCTCCGCCCCCTCCTCCGGTGGTCGAGGATGCGGCTGCACGATCGTTGGCGACGCCGCCGCCGCCGCCGCCGCCGGTCCCAGGAGACGTGGCCTTGGAGTCGTCGCCGAGAAGACTGGCAGAGCCTCCCGCCCCCGTCGCCGCCCCCGCCCCCGTCCCTGTCCCCGCGCCTGTTGCCGTCCCGGCTCCGGCTCCCCCGCCAGTTCCGGCACCGCTGCCAACTTCGCCAACGAGTGCTGAATCTCCCGCATCTGTAGCCCCAGCCGCCGGCGCCCCGAAGCCAAAGGCCGCCCCTCCGCCCGTATCCGAGAAGCCCAGCTCGTTCAAGGACCGCATTGCAGCGTTTAACAAATCAGCCGCACCGCCGATTGCGCCCTTTAAACCCAGCGGCCTCGGCGGCGCCGGCGCGTCGGGGTTTATAAAGAAGCCATTCGTGGCACCGCCCCCCAGCCGAAACGCCTTCGTCCCCCCCCCTCGCGAGGCCCCTGTGACCAAGATCTACCGCAGAGAAGAAGACCCTGAAATCAAGGAGCGCGTGGCCGAGAACCAGGGACAGGCCGAGAGAGCTGGACTAGCCGCCTCCGAATCTCAGAAGGAAGGCGATGGGGAGGACCAGCCGAAGCCCACCAGCCTTAAGGAGCGTATCGCTCTTCTCCAGAAACAGCAGATGGAGCAGGCGCAGCGCCATGCCGACGCATTGGCCAAGAAAGACAAGCCCAAGAAGCCGCCGCCACCCAAGAAGCGCATCGATTCCCAGGCTTCTGCCCCTGAAGCTGCGGAAGGGTCCGAGGAGGCCCCCGCCGCAAGGACCTCGACGGATGATACCCCTTCCGAGTCAGCCCCTCTACAACTGCGGCCCCAGCCTGAATCAAGTCTCGCGGAGACGCCTGCTACCGGGGATGCGGCCCGTCAAGTCCAAGACGGCGCCGCAAAAGCGGATGCCAATGGCCATGCTCCGCGGCGAGCACCCAAGGCTCCGGCCCCATCGTCTGCTGCTCCCGCTGCTGATGCAGAACGGACGGCCACAGGGCCTCGGGAGGGGGTGGAGGAGGAACAGCAAGAGGAGGACGAAGGAGAAGCAGAAGAAGAAGAAGAAGAAGAGGAGGAGGAGGAGGAGGAGGAGGAGGAGGAGGAAGAGATTGACCCCGAAATTAAGCGCAGAGAGGAACTACGAGCGCGGATGGCCAAGATGAGCGGCGGTATGGGCTTTCCTGGCATGTTTGGCCCTCCTGTATCTGCGATCGGAGGCGGCCTGCCAAAGAAACAGGCTCTTAGGCCGCCTGTAAAATCTGCTGTCACGCGGGAAGAGGATCTGACTCCCCCGCCGCGCGCCCCTCCTGTTCCCACCGTGATGGCGCTCACCGGCATGATGGCGCTTCCAGTTAAGCCCACCGAAGAGCCAGCGCAAGCCGGCGAACCAGAGGCTGAACTAGCACAGAAATCCGAAGAAGAGGGAGACGCCACCCCTCCCGCGGCTGCCCCCGAGCAAGCCCAGCAAGGCAGGTCTACCGACATTGAAACGCTCCAAACGCTACCGGCGGCGTTCTGCCCGCTAATGCTCTCATAGCCCTTCCCCAAGAAGACTTTTCTGCTCCTCCTGTCCCCTCAGCGGGTATGTAAAATGGCATATGCGGCCTCTGCCGAGAAGTAATGCGGACAAGCAAGCTAACGGTGCTCTGAAAGCTCGACCGCCGCCCCCTCCCGTCCCTGCTGGAGGTAATGTGAAAACCTGCCGGCCGATTCAACTTTGTCCATAGGCTTACCGTTGTGTGACATGCAGCCCGATCACCTCCGCCTCCGCCCTCAATCCCCGCAACCGTCAAGTCAGCTACAGAGGGATCCGAATCCGACGATGAATTGTCCAACGAGGCACGCGAGAACCACGAGGCGGCTGCTGCCGCCTCCGCACTGAGGCCCCCCCCTCAACCGCCTCTCCAGCCGTTGGAGACGGCGCTGCCTCCTCAATCGCCGCCACTGCCTTCTCGCCCCGACGCCTTCTCGCCAACGTCCCCGACCAGCAAGCGTGCCAGCAGACCCCCGCCTCCTGTTCCGGGGGCCGCTCCCGTGCTTCCTCCAATTCAGACGCGCCCACCCCCTCCGCCGCCCCCTGGCGCTCCAGGCCGGCGATCCACTGTAGATTTTGGAGTCGCCTCGCCAACCAGGCCACCACAGGCCGGGGAGGAAATCGGAGAGGGTACAGAATACGAGGGCGATTACGACACCGACATCGCATCGTCTGTGCCTCACAAGGATGCCTTGGCGGCGCACGATCAAGAGTCTAGCCTCGAAGAGAACAGCATCCAGTCGCCGTTTGGCGATGTGCCACCGGACGCGGCCCCCCCAGCCCCATTTGCTTCGACGCCGAGAGCGGCTCCGCCGCCGGTGCCACAGTCGCCGTCGCTTCAGCGAAGGTCTGCGGATCTATCTCGCCCCGTCCCGTCCTTGCCGCCGCCGGCCCCGCCCCCTAAGCTGGTTTCGCCCACGTCAGGAGAGGGAAATCACGACTCTTTGTTCATCCTCAACGCGAGCGCGCAGAGACCGGAGGATGTCCCGGAATCGCCGATTCGAGACGAGCCGACGCCGCTTTCCTTTGAAGATGCTAGGGCCGTGTCGCCGCCTGATCGAAGAGTCCCACCGCCGGTAGGTGCGCGTCCGCGGGCCTCGGTAGACATGCCCAGGGCCAGTCTCAGCGCCGCCAGGAGATCGATTGATCACCACCGGCCGTCGATGGACTCCGGCTTCATCGCGGGAGATATCGACTTGGCTGTGCAAAGCGGTTGGTGGAAACAGTCGAACCAGGTTCCCCCCGTCCTCCAGGGCAGGAAGGATATCTACTTCGAGTGCGACGAGTCAACTACGACAAGCCAAGGCGACAAGGCAACGGTTAGCCGAGAAACGTTTATCCTGTTCCAAGACTACTCGCAGACCATCATCACAGCCCGTTACGACCCTTACGACCCGTCAACCGTGCAGCTGGAGCAGCGACACGAGGGACCGCCCAAGGCGATGCGGCAGGACCAGATGGAGGAGGCGTATGACACCTTTGGGCGGCGCATCTCCGCATCCGCCATCTCCAAGAAAGATCAAGTCGTCGGTGACGGCACGGCGCCGAGCTTTGTGCTGGAGATGATCCGGCCGTTGGATGATGCCCTGCTGCCCATTAGCACTAGGTCGTATGGTGCCCTCGTCTATGCCAACATGGCCAACGCTTCCACCCAGCAGCACGACGTTATCCGGCCCGGCGACATCATCACCATTCGCAACGCCAAATTCCAAGGCAAGCATGGGCCCATGCACGCCAAGTATTCGATCGAGGTTGGCAAGCCAGACCATGTCGGCGTTGTGGCTGAGTGGGACGGCACCAAGAAGAAGGTGCGGGCTTGGGAGCAAGGCAGAGACGGCAAGAAGGTGAAGCAAGAAAGCTACAAGCTTGACGACCTGAGGAGCGGCGAAGTCAAGATTTGGCGGGTGGTTTCTCGTAGTTGGGTCGGCTGGCAGAAGAAGCTCTCTTAGTGGTACTAGAGCATTAGCACGTCGGCGCGGAAGCTCTCGGGGCTTGAAGCGAAGAAGCATAAAGAAGAAGAGAAATACTAAAACAAACAAACAAACAAACGAGGGCAAAAAAAAAAAAAAAAAAAAAAAAAAAAGAGAGAGAGAGAGAGAGAGAGAGTAAAAGATGGTAGGAGAGCATCCATGATGCAAATTAATGTCATATCACGCTGGTCCGAGTCATCGTACTGTGGGTGTTTTATGAAGAGCGCAATGCTTGTGAGGCTTTTTTTTTTTTTCCCTCCCTTCTCTTTCTTTGTTTCTTTTTCTATGTTTCTTTTTCTTTTTCTTTTTTTTTCCCCCATGCCAAACAAGTGTTGTGCCTGCTTTTGTACGTTTATGCATCTGTCATATAATCTTTCCACTTTTAGATGTTTTGATTTTGCATCATTTTTTTCTTTGCCCGGAAATGAGAGCGAGAGTGTACGGACATTCGGAGAGAGATGTGTGGAGGAGGGGTTTTAGCAGCTCTCTCGACTCTTTGAGCCCCCCCCCCCCTCCCTCCAGTTGGTGATGGCGTGCTCTGGGTAGAATTCAGTGCTTATGGTAGATACTTGCTTCTAGCAGGTTATATGGTATGGCCCATTCTGGAGGAGGCTTTTCTACGGTTGAGCCTTTTGGGCTGTAGTTGGTTTAGTTGCTTTTCTTCTTCTTTTCTTTTTTTTTTCCCCCAAAGGAGTGGCACCTTGTGTATGTGTGTGTCGGCTATATTGGGGGGGGGGGGGGGGGGGGGGGTTTCTATAGCTGGAGTAAGGCGGGAATAACAAGCCAGATTGATTCTTACTTCAATGTGCGAGGTTATTACTAAGTAGTAGTAAATAGGGAGTAAGCGCAATTTTTGGAGGCTACTGATTACTAGGTATGCATGGCCGTTTGTGGATCAAATCAAGGGTTTTTATTTATTTATTTATTTATTTACAATTTTTTTTAAAAAAAATTAAATCAATGGACATGCAATAGGTCGAGGTAGGGAAGCAAAATTTTGGAATGTCTTGGGATCCCGTGGAGATAGATGATGGGCTTTTTGGCGTCTTGTCTTATCGAGAGGGGCTTCATTCACATCTCATATAGTCTCAGGACCGTCTCACATCACATCCATTCCACTGAGTGGAATTGCACTTACACCTACACCGCTGCGGAGTTGTGTCTGATCATTCCACTTGATGAATGTTAAAAAAAAAAAAAAAAAACCCCTCAGCCTCCGAGACACGTATTTAAAAAGGGGGTCTCTCCAAAGCCAGCTTTACTCGGTTGCCCCATTCGAGGGGTCGGATGGGATTGACTAAGCTGGGAGTTTGGGCGATCCCTGGCGATGGCGACTGGATCATGCGTGGAGGGATGAGAGGTTTTGGGTTGCGTGATTCTGGGGAGCGAAAGCATTCATTACTATCCGGGCACCTTGGGAATGCTCTGGTTCTTCCTGTCTCTGCTCTCTTCCTTCCATCCTTTTTCTCTCTCCCTGCTGGAAATTGATACGGCGTTCTGGTTGATTTTGCTAGAGATTTTTTTTGTTGATAATTCAACTTTCATTCATTCATTCATTCTTTTTTCTTTTCTTTTCTTTCTTTCTTGGCTTTTCTTAACACACTTCGTCTCCATCTATCTATATTCTCTCCCATGGGCGCTTCCACCCGACCCGAAAAGGCTCTGGCCGACTTTGCTCCCAACCAGAAGAAGGACTTGCCCATCGCCCTCAAGCCCCAAGATTGCAAGGGCAAGACGTACATCGTGACTGGCGCCACCGGCGGCATCGGCTATGAAGCTGCCAAGCACCTCGTCCGCCTCGGGGCTGCCAAGGTGGTTGTTGGCGCGCGCAACGCGGAGAGCGGCAAGTCGGCAAAGGCGGCCATCGAGACGGAGACTGGCCGCAAGGACGTCGTTGAGGTGTGGCCCCTGGACCTGGCTTCGTACGGCTCCGTCAAGGCCTTTGCCCGGAAGGTTGAGGGCCTGGACCGGGTCGATGCCCTTTTGCTGAACGCCGGCGCCTCGATGGCTGCGTGGGACGTCAAGGAGGGCAACGAGAGCCACGTCACCGTCAACTTCGTGTCCAACCATCTGCTGGCGTTGCTGGCCTTTCCGTGCCTGCGCGCCAGCGCGAGAAAGCACGGGGTCAAGCCGCGCTTGGTCTTGGTCGGCTCCATGGGCGCCTTCTTCCTCGCGGACCAGGTCAAGAGGTTCCCCAAGGAGGGCATCCTGGACGACCTCAACAACAAGGAAAAGTGGCAGGGCGACTTCAACAACCGGTACGTGCTGACCAAGCTGCTGGAGCAGTTTGCCGCGCGGGAGCTGGCGTCCCTCGTGCCCGTTTCCGAAGCCGGCGTCGTCGTCAACCTCGTCGATCCTGGCCTGTGCAAGACTGGCCTGACCCGGGACCTGAGCGTCCTTCAACGCGCCAAAGCGTGGCTCGCCAGGGCGGCACTTGGGCGGACTCCCGAGATGGGCAGCCGGACGCTCATCCACGGCATTGCGGCTGGCGAAGAGGCGCATGGAAAGTATTTGACCTCTTGCGAGATTCGGGAGTAAGTCCTTTGCGAGTCCGAGTCCGTTGTGTGTGCTGATGACTGCATCATGGCTAACGGTTGTTTTTTTTTTCTTTTTTTTTCTCTTTTCTTTTTCTTTTTCTTTTTTTCAAAGAGATCATCTCCCGGATTGGATGACCAATGAGTCGGGCAAGGCGGTCCAGAAACAAGTCTGGAGGGAGCTCGTTGAGAAGCTGGAGAAGATTCAGCCCGGTGCGGCGACTGCTGTCGTCCCAAACTAGGCAGGATTTTTTTCTCTTTTTTTCTTTTTCTTTTTCTTCTTCTTCTTCTTCTTCTGCTTCTTATTTTTCTTTTCTTTTTGGTCAAAATTATGCTATGAGGCTGCGGCGGGTTTGTTTGAATGTCGATGCTGACATGGGGGGTTTGGCTCGAGATCGAACGTAAGATTATGCCAGGAAGCCTTTATTAGTAAGACGGGAAGCCTCGAAAACCGACACCTGCGCTTCCCTGCATGTAATGGGATTCTGCTTGACTTATCTGGCAATATGTGGGGAGGACAATTTTTTTTTTAAAAAAAAAAAGAAGAAAAGGAAAAAAAAAAAAAGGATCAAAAAATTACTGCCATTCTAGATGCCATTGTGTGTGGCTTGGAGTATGCGCATGTGCATGTGTTCAATATCATTCATTACCTACTGTCCTTTTAACTCCTGGGATCTCTTGAGATGAACTATATACAGTATAGGATAAAAATCTCTTCTTCTTTATTTCTATATACTAAGCGTGAAAAAAAGAAAAAAGAAAAAAAAAACATGGCTTGATGGCTAGTTGGAGGCATCGATGTTAAAATTTGATATGAGCAAATAAATGGTGACTCCTGATTATCGATTGAGCACGGGCGGTTGTCATTGGTCCCCAAAACAACCGCTTATGCTTATATAAGCCATCTCAGCCCCATTGGCGTTGGTTGTATCTTTTGGGAGTCAAAAATTCATTCTAATTGCATCCAATGGCTGAAAATGAGGCAGCCAAGCGGCTGATTTGGGCCACCTTTCTTATTGGCTATAGGGAGTGTCATAGGGAGTGTCATAGGGAGTGGATATTCAGTAGTAGCAGTACGCATTACCGTAGGTGCTATATATATACATTGTGGTAATACGGACTATATACAGGCACTACTATGAGCATGCTGGCGGCTATACAGCTCTCCATCTTGCTGCCTTTTGCCGCATGGTAGTAGATTTTTTTTAATAAAAAATCAATAAAAATCAATAAAAGAATAAAAACAATAAAAAATAGCAAAAATTGGTTTTATATTGTAAAATTTACCAAAATTTTTTTTAAATTTTTTCCATGTCGTATTCACATTTCGAGGGCGTTGGTCTAGTCCCCTTCTTACAATGTATACAAAAACGCCTCTCCTCATCAGGGCATCACAACCAACTTGGTAATTAAACCGTGCGTGAAAATCTCATTTTATTTTCAATTTTTTTTTGTATTAAAAAAAAAGCCACGAGCTATCGTCATCCTTTTTTTTTTTTTTTTTTTTTTTTTCCCTTCGCGCGCGCTTGATTGCTTGATGTCGGATTGACGTCTCGACCAAGGCCACGCAACCCCCCCCTCCCCTTCCTTCCACACGGCTCAATCCAGGGCGGCTGAGGCAGTGCAGGGGAAGACGCGAGTCTTGTTATTATGCTATTAGAACTAGCTTCGACGCAATGCAACGATTCCACGTTACTACCATCAGCCCTTTCGTGTGGCTGAGCATCCCGGAGGGGGGGGGGGGGGGGGGGGGAGGCGGCCCTGGTTCTCTGTCTCGATGCGCGAATACGAAGAGAAATGGGAACAGGAAATTGGAGGATGGATGGAGCCAAGAACCGCCTCGGCCAAAACAGAACAGAACAGCGGATACAATGATTGCGTAGAGCATTCGCCAGCCATGAACCCATCTCTCTCTCTCTCTCTCTCTCTCTCTCTCTCTCTCTCTCTCTTAGGTAATGGGCAGGTTTCTGAAGTCATCGTGAAGAATTGGGGTGATGACTCGCACTGTCCCAAACCATACGCTGGCACTGTGCGCCGCAGGTGCCACAATTCGCCCAAAGGGGCATCGTTGGTGCGGAGTGGAGCGCGCCACGGACGCTAAAAATACAGTGCCGATTGACGGCTACCATATGCAGTCAGCAGCTACTGCTAGGTTAGTACTGAGGTACCTTAGGTAAGGTAGCAGCCATTACGGAGTGAGTATGGAGTACGGAGCATGGGGCACGAATTGCTTGCACGGAACACCTACATCTTACCTAATGTTACATTACTATTCCGTACCAGGTACCTTACATAGCAGGTAGCCAGTACCTAGATAGTACTAGTGCCTTGAGTATCGGCGACAAGCTATAGTCTGCAGCGGCAGGCGCCCCGCCCCCACCTGGCCAAAGCGGCAGCTGAGGCTGGGCATTTTCCAATTTTCCATGGGCAGCTTTTGTTGGATTGGATAGGTGCTGAGGCTCCTACATATTATTGTTCAAAGTTTGGTTGGTACCTTTTCTTCTTTTTTTTTCATCACCACCATCTTCTTCTTTTTTTCATTTCTTCTTCTTCTTTTTTTTTTCTTAATTCTTCTTTTTCTTGCTTGCATAAAACATCTTTGGCCCTCCCTTCCAATCAGCTCAAGCTCAATTCTTCTCATGTCCAACCGCCGCCTGCCCCGTTGAGCATCGCCTCCCCTGCGCTGCTTTCTGAGCTGCGACAGAGCAGCAGCTTCGAAGCCCGTTTCCCCCAATCAAATGCCGGCGCCGCAAGCCGAGCAGCCATGCCTTCCTTCACCCCCAATGAGCGCCAGCGCAGGATCGTCCAGCTGTCTCAGCAATGGGGCATTCTTCTCCCGCCGGTTCCCCCTCCGCTGTCGCGGCCGATGCAGCCGCCCTCGTTTCGCACTCCCGTGGACGACGAGGTCGCCGAGGGCCTCATACAGCGACAGGCGGCCGAGGCGGCCAAGACGCGCCCCAAGGGCGGGCTGAGCCGAGCATTCTCCTCGAGCAATCTGAAAAAGGGCAAGGGCTGGGATGCTAGGGACATCCTCGACGTCCTGGGCCTGTGGATTGCCAACTCCGGCTCTCCTGGCGTGGCCGAGGCCCTCATCCTCAAGCTGACGGCCGCCGGGGTCGATCTGGCGGGCTCGCACCAGCAAAAGAGCGGCCTGCTGAGCAGGAGAAAGAGCTTGGACGGCAGCTTCGAGGGCCGGACCCAGCTGCTGAGGGCCGCCGTGGAAAGGAACCAGATGGACATGGTGAGGGTCCTGCTTCCGCATGCCGATGCTCTCGCGCTGGACGCGTCTCTTCCCATTGCCATTCGAAACGGCAATGCCCAGATTGTGGAGAACCTGCTGAGGTACGGCGCCAACGCCTCGCGGCTGACCGAGGCGCAGACTGCCTTTCGCCATGCGTGCTCTCTTCATGGCACGTCTGGCATAGTCAGCCTTGTGCTCCAGTCCGACGGCCGGCCTCCCGCGGCCCTCGTGTCAGACGCCATGGTCGACGCCGCGAGGGCGGGCAACCTGCAGAGCGTCCTCCATCTCAGCCGCTCGACAGCGGATGGCAACCACAACCAAGCAGAGGCGCTGAGGCAGGCGGTTGACATGGGCCGCAAAGACATCGCCGTCGCCATCGTCATGGGCAATCTGCCGCCGCAGCGACCGGGGCTCGACAACGCTTTCCGGGCCGCCTTTGAACATCCATCCATGAATCCGGACACAAAACTGGAATTCGCGGAGCTCTTGCTTTGTGCCGGCGCCGGCGGAGACTTCTTGTCCCAGGCCCTTGAGCTGTCCTGCGAAACCCAGTTTTACGACATGGCCAACATGCTGGCCGTGTATGGCGCCTCCATCGAGCACAATGATGCCTCGGTGCTCAAGGGCGCCATCGCTCGCGGGCAGCTCGACCTGGTCAATTCGCTTCTTCACGATAGGACGGCCCTTAGCCCCCCCGCTGCGTCGAGCTGCGTCTCGGCCATCCCGAAGCAAGCCGCGCCCGACCTCCGCCACACCCTGCTTTGCCTCTTGCTCAAAAAGGGCGCCAACGGCGAGGCGCTCAACCAGGTCCTCGTCGACGCCGTGGAGGCCGGCGACGCGGCCTCGGCCGAGCTGCTTCTCAACCCTTACTTCTCCCTGGCGCAGACCAACGGACACAAGCCCATGAATGGTGGGCGCCATGCCGTGGCATCCGTTGACTACCAAAACGGAAGGGCTGTATGCGCGGCCATTATACGATCCAACACTGAGCTGACGAGGAAGCTCTTGGCCGCACGGCCTTCCGCCAACACGCTCACGGCCGCCTTTCCTCTCGCCATGAGGCTGTCGGGCGCGGATCGCTATCGAATGGCTGAATTGTTCCTAAAGAAGCCGCTGCCTGCGCCCTGCCTACATGCTGCCCTTCAGGATGCCATCGGTCAAGACGTGGCCAAGAGGGATGGAGCGCTCATCAACCTGCTTCTGCAGCACGATGCCGATGTAAACTTCAACAGCGGCCCCGGGCTGTCCTCCCTCATCTCGCAAAAGGACGTCGGTCTTCTCGTCCCGCTACTGAAAAGGGCGTCTCCGCAAACGGCAGCCGCCAGAGCTCACGATGCCATGCGAGTCGATGATCATAGGGCGAGATTCGACATCATGACGCTGTTGCTTCAAGCGGGCGCCGCTGCCGGCGTGACCGAAATCGCGGCGGCGCTGTCGGAAACCTTGACGGAGAAGCCCGTCGACATGTCGCTGCTCCAGCTGCTGCTCCAGCAGGGAAATGCGGACGTCAATGCTCTCGACGGTGCGGCAATGCACAAGGCGGCCCTTAACCCTGACCCCAAGGTCCTGGAGCTGGTCGTCAACCTGGGAAGGCCCGCGAGCAGCTCGGTTACCAAGGCGCTGCAGAGCCTTGCGTCGACGCCGCCGTCCGACGGGAAGACCTGGAAGCTACGGGTGCTGCTGCCCAAATCCGAACGGAAAGAGGACTTGGATGGCATCCTGGCCCAGGAGGTGCAATTCCTTTCGCGAGCCCTAGGTCAGCAACAGCCACCGCTCACTACTCTCGAGGTATTGTTGGAGTCGGGGGCCGATCCGAATGCGTACAAAGCTGCCTCTCTGTGCCACGCCGTCATGGGAGGCAGGATTGAAATTGTCGATGTATTGTTCGGGCCTCGGTGTCGTTTAAGCCAGGCGTCTTTGGGCTGCGCGCTCCCCCACGCCCTGCGGCTACAGGATCCCATGAATCGACTGACGATGACCAAGAGGCTGGTGGAGGCTGGGATATCGCCTCTGGAAGTCAACCGAGCCCTGATACACGCAATCAAGACGTATCCTGAAGATTTCGGCCTAATACGGACTCTGGCGAGCAAGGCCGATGCCTCGGACGGCGAGGCATTGTCTCTCGCGATATCCAAAGAATCCGTCGACGTGACTGATATTTTGCTGGCGGTCGCCAAGCACTCGGTCGAGAACCGAAGCCTGGCCTTGACCCAAGCCATGGATGTCAAAAACCGCCCAAACCGAAACGCCCTATGTCAGCGCCTTCTAGCGTATGAGATTTCGCCAACCGCGGCTTCCAATGCTCTACTAGTCGCCGCTCGCGAGGGCGACGTCAAGTTGGGCGATATTCTCATGTCTCACGGCGCCAGTATGTCGGAAAACAACGGCCAAGCCGTTGTCGAAGCGTGCCGCGGGGGATCGGCCGACGTGCTCAAGGTTCTCCTGGGAACGGACATGACTGTGCAGAATGCCACTCTAGAGGAGGGATTTCAAGCAGCCACCGAGGTCCGAGACCTGAATAAGCGGGCCGTGATATTCGAGCAGCTTTTGAACAAGGGCCTCAGGGGACAGCTTGTCGACGCGCAGCTGGAGTCGGCGGCGAGGTACGGAGAAGATGGCCAGGCGATTTTAAGGGTGCTGCTGGTTGCCGGGGCGGATCCCAATTATACCAACGGCGAGGCTGTTGTTGCGGCAACAAGAAGCGCCTTCATCGAGAACCTAGAGCTCCTTCTTGGGCTCTGGGACGAGGGCGACTGCCAGGTGAGTGAGGAAAAAATGAAACAAACAAACAAAAAAAAAAAAAAAAAAAAAACCTCCAAAATCTCTCCCGTCTTTTTGTTTATTTATTTATATATTAAATTTTATTTTTTGGATTTGTTGTGTGTGCAACGTGCTAATCGAGTTCGCTTCACAGAAGAGAGTCTCTCCCCCTACCTTAATTCGGGCACTCAAAGCCTGCTGGAATCTCAACCGCGATACTCGATATCTCATCATCGGCGATCTCATGAAAGCAGGTCTACCCGTTGTCGAAGACCTGCACATTGCGTTGAACGATGCAATTAATGAAGAGGACCCCGAGGAGAGACTGGTAAAGCTTCTGCTGGATTACGGTGCTTCGCCCCTGGCCAACGGATGCAAGACGTTGGTCGATGCCGCACAAAAGGCGCTCTCCTCGTCATTAGCTCTCTTGCTGGATATTGAAATTCCCCAGCAAGATATCAACATGGCCTTTAACAACTCGTTCAAGGCCGAGAAAATTGATGCTTGGTTTACCAAGTCTGGCCTGGAGACGGCGCAGATGCTTCTGGACAAGGGAGCAAGCGGCGACGTTCTCAGCGAAGCGCTCGTCCAGGTTATGAAGAGCGCTGACCCCGACAACATGGAGCTTGCCGAGGAGTTCTTCGACGTCCTCACCTCCCATGACCCAAACGTCAACTACCGGAATGGAGAGCCCTTGCGACTAGCTGCATCCCAAGCAAACATCGACTGGACCCGCAGACTCCTCGCTTGTCATCCATCCACACAAACGCTCACCTTTGCTTTTCACTGCATATTCGATACTGCGCTCACTCAGGACTTGGTCTTGGAATTTTTCCAAATGTTTGCGGATTACCACGAGGGAGATGTCCGCCTCGACGTCATGGCCACCCGTGCTGGCTCCATGCCGGTGCTGGGGAGGGCCATTTCGCAGTATCCTCGCTCCTCGACCATTTTGACGACGCTATTAGATGCGGGATATTATCACGACCAATCTATGCTGTACAAACTCCATCCGGAGATTGAAGAGGAAGAGGAGGTGACTCTTCTCACGTGGGCCCTTGCTCAGCCGCAAAAGAAAGTTAGCAGCAATCTGATTCAGATTTTATTGGAGCGAGGGGGTAAGTGAATCACATGCCCGCTTATTTTTCTGGGTAAGGGGGGATGAATTTTGGCTGACATTCACCACAGCCAAGGTCAACGTTGGAACCAAGCTATCGGGGACTACTCCTTTGATGCTAGCCGTTCGGGAGCGCCGCCCAGACATTGTAAAGTTGCTTTTACTAGAAGGGGCTGACGTGGATGCCATGGACTTTCTTGGAAGGACACCAATGGCCATGGTCACTCACCTTGGCGGCGAAGTCGCCATCCAGATGATGTCCAGTCTTCTTGCTGCAGAGCCGTCAAAGGACGACGGTTCGCTGCACAACGCCGCCAGGGACCTCAATCTCGCAGCAGTCAAAGTTCTCATGGAAGCAGGCCACGATCCCGACTTCCCCAGCCCGCTCCACAACGGCCGCAGCGCCCTTGGCGAGGTTTGCCTGCACGGATCCGATTCCGGGGAGATGACGCCAGAGCGAGAACGGAAGATGCAGAAAGTCATGACGTTTCTCGTGGACTCGGGGTCAGACCTGTCCATCAAGCTGGACGGCAAGTCCATACTGTACCTTTGCTTTGATTCGACGGATCCGGTGTCTACGACTCGGGCTTTGCTGAAGAGCGGAATGTGGAAGCACGTTAACAAGCCCTTTAACCACTACGCCGACGAGACGTTTGTATATTCACCCACAATGTATGTAACCAAAATCCTGGCGTCGCTCGACGCCCACGACCAACTCCTCTCCGTCCTTCGCGCCAGTCGCGCAACGGACGTATATTACGCCAAGCAAGGCACGCAGCCCCAAGGAGCCGTTGGATTGCCAGAAGATATGGAAATACGAGAGCGGATCCGAAAAGCTCGCTCGGAGCGGCTGGCGGAAGAATCTCAAGACTTTGCCATTGCGCTGGCGAGGAAACGGGAAATCGCCTCCGTGGAGCAGCAGATACAGGCGCAGAAAACGGAAATGGAAGACGCCCGCCGCAGGAGGCTGCAGTCCGAAGACCTCGCTTCTGTTCGTGCCAAGGCCCAGCTCGAAGAGAGTCTTGCCAACGACGCTTTCAAGCGACGTATTTCCGAACAGAGGGCCATCACGGAAGCTACGCTGTCGACCTCGAGAGCCCTGGCCGCTTCTGACCTCGAGGCCGAAGAAGCCAGGCAGCGAAAGGCGCTCGAGTGGGAGAACAAGCTCAACTCTGAGCGAGCGGGTAATGCGCGAGCGCTTATTGAGATGCGCATTGGCGAAAGAGAAGAGCTCGAGCGCATTGATGTAGCGTCTGAGCAACGCATCCAGAGGCGCCTGGAGGCCCAGAGGAGGCTGGTCGAGAGCCAGGAGAAGCTGGCGCAGAGACTGGCCAACGCCCCGATGGCGCCGGGAGACCCTAGGAGGCAGATTGGGTACGTCACGGAGCTGAATTAATAATGCGACGTGGAGTTGGGACGACGTTTGGCGTTGCGAGGAAAAAGGGCCCTTGGACATTTGGGAGCGAGCGAGCGATTGTTTTTTTTTTTTTTTTTTTTCCTTTCTTTCTTTCTTTTCTTTTTTTTTTTTTTTTTTTTTTTAATTGTGGTAATGGTCATGTATGATTTACGAACAAGTGTATATTTGATATCCTACTTTGGCACCAGTCGTATTGGTTTGACTGGCACGCTTTGTTATTATAAAACATTGGTTCAAAATGGTGATGGCGACTGCTAGACCATGCTCATTGATCGTTATTTGTGTGTGAAGAGAAAACATGTTGTCAATGCCTGTATAAATAAATAAACAAGTGGTGCCCCCCCTCCCCCCCTCCCCCCTCCCCTTTCTTTTTATCAGCTTCATCTCATTTATTCTTGGCAAATATTGTAAATTAATATCGTCCGTCTTCATTTCATATGCCAAATCCATTGGTAAAATCATTCATTCCATTCAAGGCGTAAAAAAAAAAAAAATCAAAAAAAAATCAAAAAATCCACTGTTTGGCAAACGCGCTCAGCTCTTCCTCGCCATCTTGATAGCGTCCGACCCTGTCTCGACGACTCTAAAGGCATCTGCATCGCCGTCTCCTCTAGCTGCCCTCTCAAAGGCCTCCTCGCTCCTGTCGCAGATGGTATCCAGGTCCTTCTCGCTCAGGACGTCGTCTCCGCCCGACGCTTCGTACACCTGCCCATCCTTGAGCAGCAAAGCGCGCAGCGTCTCGGGGTCCAGGTCTTCCTCCTTCTCGTTGAGCTTTTGGCCCATTGACTTGAATCCTCCTTTGCGGATGACGAGTTTCTCGAGGCGGCGCTTGGCGTCTGCGGAGAGCAGCAGGGATTCTTCGACGGTGCCTTTTGTGGCGAGACGATACACGAGGACTGGGCGGGTTTGGCCGATGCGATGGGCGCGATCCTGGGCCTGCAAGTCCTGCTGGGGATTGAAATCGCTGTCGAAAAGAACGACGGTGTCTGCTGAAGCCAGGTTGATGCCCTGGCCGCCTGCGCGAGTCGATAGCAAGAAGATTCTGTACTCGGGATCGGTGTTGAAGAGGCGGATGCTTTCGCGTCTGTCGGCTTGGGCGATGCTGCCGTCGATGCGACACACTTTCCAGCCACGGAGCTCTGTGCAGTAATCTTCCAAAATATCCAGCTGCGTGGTGAACTGAGAAAAGACGAGCACTTTGTGGTCCCCAACGAAGAGGTGCTTGAGCAGGCGATCGAGAAGAAGCATTTTCCCCGAGGCCGTGACGATGGTTTCGTCAACGGGAACGTCGGTGGCCACGGTCCAAGGATTATAGAAGTTGTGCGGACTATTGCAAACGAGGCGGAGCTGAGCCAGGGGGTTCCCCAGCTTCTTGCGTGAAATTTGCTTCTCTGTGGGCTTGTGAGCACTTGCGCGGCTGATCATAATGGGAATATATATATATATGTATATATATATATATATATATATATATATATATATATATAGATATACATGGGAAACATACTGGCCATCTCGAGTGTCTGCGCTCGTTCCATGTCCTCGGCAGACATGGGTTCTGCAGCGCTGTCACCCCCCTCTTTGCTGACCATTTCATTGGCGAGCTTTGCCTCAAACTCGTCGTCGGACATTTTTTCCTCATCAGAGTCGGCCTCTTTATACGATCGGCCAACTTGCCGGCGGCCGCGGACGCTCAGAGGCGTCGACTGTCGACTGGACTTGGCGCTCTTGGATTCTGACGAGAGAGCAGTTGGAGGACTCTTTCGCTTGGGCGTTTGCTTCGCCGGCGTCGTCATAGGATCGGGCTTGGCTTTCTTAGGAGGCTGCGATAGTCCCCGCTTGCCCATCATGAGGCTGAAAGCATTTGGCGCGGGCGATGCGGGCCGATGTTGGACACCTTTGCCTCCGGCGCTTTGCCGAACCGGTAAGGAGACCTTTGCGTCGTCGTTGTCGCCTTTTCTAGTTGTAGATCTCGCGCGCGATGAAGCACGGGTAGATGCCCGAGAAGCAGTCTTGCTGCGAATAACTTCGGCGGCCTTGTCTTCAAGATAAGCTCGGGTGTCGATTTCTTTATTGGAGATGACCTTGTACAAATCTGTCTGCTCTTTGGTCATGGGAGCGAATAACACATATTCTCGCTTTTTAGGAAGATAGGCGGCGACGTCTTGTTTAACTCGTCGGAGCAGTAGCGGTTGTAGGATGAGATGAATCTTCTTGACCAAGTCCTGCTTCATTTGGTCTTCGATAAACTGCTGCGTCCCTTGTTCGTCTCCCAGTTCTGAAAAATCAAACCAGGACTCGAAAGCTTCCCAGTCGGTAAAGATGTTCGGCAGCAGAAAGTGTAGCAACGACCACAGTTCCTTGAGGTTGTTTTGCAGCGGTGTGCCGGTAATCAGAAGACGTGTAGCCGAGGAAAACTGACGAAGCTGCTGAAACAATTTCGCATCTGCGTTCTTCATGCGATGGCCTTCGTCCTATCGTGAAAAAAGCGTGTTACGGGGGGGACTGGCTCGAATGATCAAATAGGTAGATAATTGGGGGGGGGCTCACGATGATGATGAACTCCCATTTGATGCGCGACAAATTATGGTGATCGTTGAGAACCATCTCGTAAGACGTGCACACCACGGGGAATTGCGCAGTCGGGCGGCCAGACTTGAGATGGTTCATAATCTTCTTGCGAAAGATTTCTTCTCGTTGGGCCTTGTTGCCGTGGTACATTTCAATAGGTATGGAGGGCACCCACTTGTGGAATTCGTCTATCCAGTTGGACAGAGTGCTGAGGGGCGCCACGATCAGATGAGGGCCAAGATACTGTTCCTGCTCGCGCAAAAGTGCGACCAGGGAGATGGTTTGGATCGTTTTGCCTACAGAAGGGTTAGTTGGAGCGCATTCGGGATGATGGGGAGATGAAAGAGAGAGCGCTTCACTGACCGAGTCCCATTTCATCGGCCAGAATGCCGCTCATGCCCTGTGAGCAAATCTCATACATCCACGTCAGCCCTTCCAGCTGATACTCCCTCATCGTACCGCCAACCATGCACTGCGGCTGCGTAGCCATCTGCAGGTTGTGCTCGCCGAGCTTCTTTCCATCCAAGCTGCTCCCGACACGGCCGAGAACCTGTGTCTTCTTGGTGAGGATATCGCTGAAAGCCGCGCTTTTTTGGAGGAGCTCATCGAGTTCACGGGCCTTGGCTTCTCGCTCAGCCTTGGTCTCAGCCTTCTTCTTCCTCCGTTGTTTCAGAAGGGTGGCGCGTCGTTTCTCTTCGACAGCATTATTTGCCGACCGCGCTTTTTCCTCCTCCTTGATAACGTCTTCGTCGGCAAGTCCAACGTCGTCTTGATCGTCAAGAGGATCCGTGGGCGGGGAGCTCGGCGCCGTTGTGGGCGCTCTTGAGTTTGACATGATGGAGTCAACTTCCGACGCCGAATTGTTGGCCATGATGAGAAGAATTACACGGCAAATACTGTTCAAGACGAGAGGGAAAAAAAAAGAAAAGAAAAGAAATCAAACGAAATCGACCCTTAAGCAACTGAGGGTTTGAATATCCTTCGACGCAGCCAAGCAGTCAAGAATTCACAGAATGTTTCCAAAGGTTATACAAAGAGCGGTGCGTGAAAAAAGCAAAAGAAAAGAACAGAAAAAAGAAGAAAGAAAAAAACGCCTCCTCAAAAGAAGACAAAAAGAAAAGAAAAGAAAAGAAAAGAGAAAAATAGAACCAAATTGCAGCAAAAATCCAAACCTCATTCACCGTTTCCTCGGATTCAAAAGGAAGCAAATTTCGTGAAAGAGATGCTGTAACGCATCGTGACGTAGGGAAAACGCGAAAGAGCAACGCGGTCACGTGCGTCTCCTTGTTTTTTTTGTCCTTTGTCAATGTTGGAAGAGAGGCTGGTGGGACGCCACAGCAAGATCCATGCGCCACAAGCGTCCGAATCTACCCCTCCATCCAAACCCCGCCATAAAAAAATTAAAAAAATAAAAAATAAATAAAGATGAAATAAAAAATCGTTCCATCACCAAGAGTCACTCCACCAAAAAGAAAAAAAAAAAAAAAATTCCCCCATAAAATAAACAAGAAGCCAACAAAAAAAAAAAAAAAAAAAAAAAAAAAAGGACTTCGTCCTCACACACTTGCAAAGCTGTTCCTGCGTCGGGCTTTCCGCTCGTTTCAGAGCATCATCCCTCTCCGTCCCGCTGCTTCTTCTTCTTCTTCTTCTTCTTCTTCGCCCATCTCTTATCTCTCCGTCAGGATGGCCGCTCTCAGCTCGCAAAAGTACACTCCAACGGAGGAGGCAGAGATCCAGCAATGGCTCACGACCTCTGAGCGCCTCAAGTCGTCCGACAGCAAGTCCGAGATTCTCGAGACCCTCAATGGCCACCTCTCTAGCCGCACGACTCTCCTCGGCAGCAAGCCCAGCAAGGCCGACGTCGCCATCTACGAGGCTCTTGCTCCTCTCGTCGCCAAGTGGACTCCCGAAGAGCGCACGGGCGAAAAGGGCCTCCCGCACATTGTCCGCCACGTCGATTTCGTCCAGAACGCTGCCGTGTTTGGCCTGGGATTAAAGGACGATCAGAAGGTCGAGGTGAACCAGGACGAGGTCTTGTATGTCAAGCCTCCTGTCGATGCCAAGGCCGAAAAGGAGCGCCTGAAGAAGGAAAAGGCCACCGCCGCTACCGGAGGCGAAGCGACTCTGGCCGACCGCACCAAGGAAAAGGCCAAGGAAGTCAAGGAAAAGGCCAACGAGGTCGTCGCCGAGGCCAAGGGAGCTGCTGCTGCCGCTGCCGCTGCCGCTGCCGCTGCCGGTGGCGACAAGCCTAAGAAGGAGAAGAAGGAGAAGGCTCCCAAGCCCCAGAAGGCTCCCGCGGCCGCCGCTCCTCTGTCCCCTAGCCTGATTGATCTCCGTGTTGGCCACATCCTCAAGGCCGTCAACCACCCCGATGCCGACTCGCTCTACGTCTCCACCATTGCCATGGGTGATGCTGCCGGCGAAGACACCACCGAGTACGAGGGCCAGATCTGCCGTACCGTCTGCTCCGGCCTCAACGGCCTTGTCCCTCTCGAGGAGATGCAGGGCCGCAAAGTCGTCGTTGTGTGTAACCTCAAGCCAGTCAAGATGCGCGGCATCAAGTCCTCCGCCATGGTCCTCGCTGCCTCACCCAAGGTCAAGGAGGGCGAGGCCGACGACCACAAGGGCCCCGTCGAGCTGGTCACTCCTCCCGAGGGCGCCAAGGCTGGCGAGAGGGTCTTTTTCGAGGGATGGAAGGGCGAGCCCGAGGGCGTTTTGAACCCCAAGAAGAAGATCTGGGAGACTTTCCAGCCCGGCTTCACCACCACCGATGGCCTCGAGGTTGCCTTTGACGCAAGTGTCGTAGAGCAGCTGGGCAAGGCCGAGGTGGGTAAGCTGGTCACTGAGAGCGGTGGTGTTTGCACGGTCAAATCCCTAAAGGGTGCCGTTGTTAGGTAAACAACATAGTTAAATATACATGGACAAAGCTTCAAGACTCTTGGAATACAACAAACTACCATTTGAGTTGGAAAAAAAAAAAAAAAAACCTCCCCGCTGCGGGGAATATATCATCACTTGGATCTTTTTATGTGCTTTAATATGTCACTTTTTTTTTTCGATCGCTTCGTTCATTGGCGAAGTAGTGGCCATTGATTTGCTTGATTTGCTTGATGATTTGCTTGATTTGCTTGATATTTTTTTTTTTTTACATCAGCAGCCCCATCTTGTGCTGATTATATACATACACCCATCACCTCCCCTCGTCTTACATCCTAATAATATACACAAGTTTGTATACAAAATCGCTGGAAAATGGAAAATGCTCACCGTTGTCTTCAATCAAACTCTGGTGCTTAAAAGGGGGGTTAAAAAAAAAGAAAGAAAAGAAAAGGAAAGGGAAAAAAAAAGAAGAAGAAAAAAAAAAAAAAAAAAAACTCCGTAAAGATGCATAAATTTCTCAACGCCACCACCTGCCCCCTTTTCCGCATATCCGTTTAAAATGCCCATCCTTCAGTATATATGGTTGTAATAGTAGAAGCAGCAGCGACACACTATCGCGCAGATTGAAAAAAAAAAAATTTTCTCATGAAAAGAAATATTTGCTTTCTCTCAAACGCTTGACGTCAAAATCGCCTTTCTTGGGAACAGTCGGGATAGTCAGTGGCAGCCAAACGGGAAGAGGCAGCTTCCTCGCCTTGCGGGCGGGGGCCTTCGGTCCTGCAACCTTGGATTCGAAGAAGGATAAGTTCAACTCTTTCATGAGCCGCTTAGTTAGCTCCGCGGCCTTGGAGGGGTTTTCCGACTGACCCTCAATCTCCTCATCGATGCCGCGGGCCTCATCTTCTGGAATGGCGCCCAGACCAATATCCCTGGCATCCTCTTGGATGTCCATGTCGACTTCGGCGGCCATCATATCTTCGTATACCGACGCGGGGGTAACGATTTGCTTGGCGGCCTCGAGGTCCCAGGGGTTTCCAGAGAGTTTCAGCTGGTTGCGTTTATGTTCGAGAAGAAGCTCCTCCTTTGGAGAGAGCTTGCTCATTTTGCGTAGCTCCTTGATCTTCTGCGCAACCGGAGTATCAGGGTCGATCTTGGCGAGGTAGATGGATCCTTCGTGGCGCGCCTCGAACTCGGCGCCTAGACGGCCGACGACATCCTCCTCATGAATTCGGATAAAGGCTTCACGCAAGACCTCATTCATGACGTCGATATCTCCAGCGTGTGTCCAGAACGAATCGTGGACAGCAGCAAAGTCGAGTCCTCGTGCCTCGCATTCTAGCGCTGACAACAACATATGGCTAGCATCTAGGGAGTGGATGAAGTTGGGTGGGAATCCCTGAAGCTGCTTCCGCCTGTTGACGGGATCCGTTTGGTCACTCAAAGGGTAGATAACGGCCTGCAGACACGTCTTGATTTCTCGCGCAGTAGTCTTGCGATACGGCTGGACGACAGGCATTCGAAGCGGCGTTGTCCAGACAACAGACGACCGAAACTGTTGAACGAGGTCGTCAAATTCCAACTTTTTCCCAGAAACCGACATTCCTCTGGGTTTGCTAGCGTGAGAAGCGCCTTCTTCGCCCTCGCCATACGAATCCGCGATTTGCTTCAGCTGGGCTGGAGTCAGCGCCCGGCATACGCGCCCGCCAATGTCTCCCAGCCAGTACTGGATGTCGTGGGCACCTCTGAACATGGTCGCAAGGGCTTGAAAGACTTGCTTCGCGACATACGTCGACAGCAGCATGTTGGGGATGCCACACTCTTTGCCCAAGTTTGGATATAAAGCGTCGAGTTGCTTGCAAATTTGCTTCTTCGCACCGGCAAACGTGACGCCGTAGACATTGGTCATGACGGTCTGTTTCACAACTTTGCGAGTGATTTTGCCGTTGAGTGCCTCGGCAAACGGATCCTTGTCCTCCAAGTCCTTCGCGATGGCGTCCTTGACCAGGCTGGCGACCGCTGAATAGACGTCGGCAGGCCTCTCTCCAGGTTCCAGGTTGACTTGCTTCGCTCCCCATGTGTCACCACCGAGAGCTGCGTAGTGCTGGAGTCCGTTGCACGTGCCGTCCTGGTGAACCGGGAGGTGCGATATAAACTTGGTAGGATCGGCAAGTTTGAGAGCGGCTCTGAGTTCGAAGCATGCAGAAAGACACTGCCATGGATCCTCACCCTTCAGCCACCACCTACTGCCCCCCAGAGGGTTGGTAGCAGAGTCGATGATGTTGGCCACGTTTTCATCGGCAAAGGCCTCACGTTCGTCAAAGCTGGCCTTGTCCAGGCCGTAAACATTCGCCAAATGGATCTTGAGCCAGCGCAGGCCTCTCGCCCCGAGCTCCTTTCCCTCGGCGAACTTCAAAATGGACCGCGCATGATCGGCACCCATGTGGTTGAGATATGTCGGCATCGGATACGCTCGTCCTCGGTAGTCGACATTATGTGGGAAATATATCGTCTGATTGCGGAACGCTCGTGCAATCTCCAGCTGCAGGTTCATGAAGCATCGTTGAGAGTGTAAGCCAGACCGCTCATTCTCGATCGCCTTGACTGTTCGAATCCAGTTCCTTCGCACAAGAGGATCCGCTGAAGAATCTGGCTCAGGAGGAACCTCGAAGTGCGGGTTGAGAGGTGGTATATTGGCGACTTCCTCGCCGCTGTTCCATGCCTCCATCATGACATTGAGCGTCTCCTTGTTAATGATCCACGCCGTTTTGCCCAAGACATCCAGGCCCCTGAACACTTGCTCCATGTCTCCGCGGTTGATCGCTGCGGAGGTGTATAGTTTTTGCTCAACATCTCCCGGCTTCACTCGCACGAGGCTAGTCTTGGTGTCCAAGAATCCGCCTTCGGAGAAGGAAGCCCAAGGCTTGGGTTCCACGACCATTGGTAGGTGTTTGGCAATGAAATCGCCCATCGGTTCGCGCTTCAGCTGTTCGATCAGATGAGGGTTGAAGAAGAGAGCTCCGATCTTTTTGCCCTTTCGAAGTAGCGATTGGTGATTAAAGGCAGGTTGGTATTGGCTGATGAGTTCTTTGGACGTTGAGCTCTCTGCCACAACATTGATTTTAGCCGATTCGATCAGCATCTGTAGCAGAATCGAGCCAACCTGGGCCTTGATTTGTAAGGACCAAGAGTTTCGGCTGTTTTCTTCCATGGTGCGCTGCTCTTCCGTCGCGTCGACCAGAGCCGGGGTAGCGTCTTGGCTGGTGGCGGTCTGGGCGCTGCTCGCTTCTTGACCTGGTTCATCCGGCTTGCCAACGAAACGGAGTTTACGCTGCCGCCGAGCCTTTCTCTCGGCCAACTCTTTCTGATACATGTCGGTATCATCTTGGACAGCTTTTGCAATGTGTGTGATCAGCCGACTGATGGGGATGCCCTTCTCAACCCCGAGAATAGTCCCGAGGTTGAGGGCGGAGAGTATGGTGACAGCTGCCAGGCGGGCCGGGTCTCCTAGTTGAATAAAGGGGCCGTATATGCATCGCGTCAAATCCCAGTCTGATTTCGACTTCTTTGCCTCGGAGAGTTCAATCAACCTCAACTCTTGCTGGATACGGGCCTCCATGGCGCTCATCCACGACGCCAAGTTCTGGGACATGGATCCTTCCTTTGCAGATGGCGCCAGAGTCGTAGTGACACCCCGTTTCGAAAGGCTCTTGTTGTCAAGGCGCCATCTCTCGATTGCCGAACTGATCGAATCTCTTTCCAGCTGCAGTTGGATATCCCTTCGATCAGAATACGGCAGCTTTGAGATGTCAACATCCTGAAGCCCTAACAAGAGTCCCAGGCCCTTTTTCAGGGTATCGAGTCCCTCGCCTCTCTGCGGTGTTGGAATCAGCTCCGGAGCAGCCCTGACCTCTGTGGGTTCGCCCAGCTCGGCGGCAAGCGCAGGGGGGGATTCTGCTTCTTCATAGTTCTCTGGCAGAAAAGCCAAGTCTTGCAGGCCTTCCGCGTCCGCTACGAAGTTGTATGTTGGACAGATTCTGGTTATGACGGCAAGATCCTGGTCGCTCAAGATTTCATCCATGCTGAGCACCCGCAGACCAGCCTCGTGTGGGGCCATTCCCATGTATCGTTTCACCAGACGATCCAACCTGGCGCCTCGCTCGGAAAGCAGAGATGCCTTGAGCATGCAAGCAACTGTTTCGGCCGTGTGCGGCAAGCCTTTGTTACGAATCTGCAGCTCGTACCACTTGTGGAGCTGCTCAGCCTGGCTTTGTTGGGGATTCTTGCGCATCTGGTTGAGAGAGGCTCGGAGGTATTTGTTGTTGAGAATGATTTGCTCTTCACCCGACACGGTTCCCATGGTGCTGAGGCGTTTCAGCACCAGCGCTGCTCTCTCCAGTTTCCCCACCTTGATGCATGCGTCAAACACCATGAACATATCTTCTGGTTCGCCCGGAATGCCGTATGTGTTCATTTTCGATAAAGGCTTTGGAGGTCCCGGCTCGGGGATCGTCAAGGGCGACGGTTTGAAGGCGTGAAGCTCGAATGGTGAGGCCGGCGCCTGGAGGGGCGGAATTGATGAGTTTGGGAGGTGGTTATATGGCATTCCATCCACTTTGAAGTCCTCTACGGCCGTGGCCAGGCTTCGCTCGTGCGAGCCGAAGCCAAGGTCTAGCCCACGGCGCCATGGCCGCAAGTGCTTTGCCACATCTCCTCGGGGGCCAAGGGTAGATATGCAGGCCTGAAGAGAGGGGAGTCTGGAGGAGGCTCGAATAGACCTGAAAGCAGCAACATGATGCACAGAGGCGCTGTGGCCCGCATGCCTCGACAGCATTTTGAGATGCAAGGTTATCAATCGCACCGCCAACGAAGACGGTTCGAGATATACGCAAGCAAAAGGGCAATTGGGACGAAAACAACAGGTTTTAAAAAAAATAAGAAGAAAAAAAAAAAAAAAAAAAAAGAGGAACAAAATGTTCCGCCAGTTCTCGACCCTTCTGGTGGTGCAAAGATGTAAGAAGTTTTCATAGTTGCGGGACTCCAACACAGAAAGAAGCTTGTCCAATTTTTTTTTCTTTCCTGCTCCACATGCCTTCTATACATGGGTTATGATTGGCTGGATTGCGATAACTCGTCACGTGGAGGCGGCGATCCAAAGCGGCAGCCCCACTCACGCCACCAAGGGGAGCCTTTTCTGGAGAGCCAAAGCGCTGCCATTGTATAGAAATTTCGGCCTTTTACAGCATCACCTTCCTCTTGCAGCGCTGCGCCAAAGGGAGCAGAGATGATTACTCGCCCCGTGGCTGCGGCTCTGGGGTGCTGCGGATGTCGGAATGCCATCTTTAGAGCGGTTTCGCCAAAGCCACTGGCCGGCATTGGACAGTCGGCATCGCGGGGAATCAGACAGGCGCCAGGCCCGGCGGCACGAAGTTTTCTGACGAGCCAGCAATTCGGAACTGTTGCGCAAAGGGACGCGGAGGCAAAGACGGCGGCAGAGACGGAGAGCGAGGAGCAGAGGCACGAACAAGACACTGCCAGCGACGACGGGCCTACGGATGGCCCCTGGTTTCTGCAAGTTCCAGCGCCCAAGCATGCTCCGCTTCAGCACGTCGCGTCACTACCCAAAGTGCCCCAAGATGCTCCCCGTCTCCTCGAACCGATGATGAAATATATATACGAAGACATGGGCTTGGATGATTTGTCAATGCTGGACCTCCGCGACCTCGACCCGCCGGCGGCGCTCGGCCCCAATCTCGTGATGATTTTCGGAACGGCGCGAAGTGAGAGACACCTGCACGTATCTGCGGGGCGCTTTGTGCGATGGCTTCGGCGAAATCACCAAGTCGGTGCTCGAGCAGATGGGCTGATCGGGCCGGGAGAACTCAAGACGAAGCTGCGCAGACTGAGGAAAAAGGCCAAGATGCTGGGGACCAACACTACCATCTTGCCTGGCGCGGACAATGGAATCTCCACAGGCTGGGTCTGTGTCAATTTCACGGCGCACGGCCGCGGAGCGCAAGAGTCGTCCAGTTACGACGAGGACGGGCGGTTTTCTGGATTCGGCGCGCCGCAATGGGGGACAACCGTCGTTGTCCAATGCATGACCGAATCAAGGCGAAACGAGCTTGATTTGGAAACGCTCTGGAGAGGCATACTGAGGCGAAACCTGGAGGAGATGCGAAGGGTGGAGGGGAAGGCAGCGCTGCATCCGTCGGAATTGGAAACTTTGGTCTCGTCCAAGATACAACTGCCCGACAGCCCCTCCGCTCATCAGTGGCAGGCTCTCAAGCTGGCTTCCCAGCAACAGCGCCAGTTTTCAACCGTGGCGCGGCGCCTTGTAGCTCGCTCTCAGCGCAGTGAGTCAAGGGCTACCTCAATTGCCCCCGAAAGCCTAGTAGCAGAAGACCAGCCGGATAGCCCTTCCTTCGACCTGAATACGCTGCGGCGGCACATAGGCGACCTCCAAGTAGCCGGAACTCCCGTGAGCCGCGAAACGTTGCTAAATCTCATCTCCGCAGTATTTCAAGCTGCGCCATCAGAGCAAGACACTGCATCGGAGCGGCTTGCTCTGGTGGACCAGCTCAGCCTCGTGGCCGAAGAGCGTGGAATTCCGGTCATGTCCAAGGACTGGCTCGTTACGCTCATCGAAGGCATCGTCATGTCTCCGGCATACGGGACAGAGCTGCGACGCGCACAGAACAACGTCGAGCTGCTCTTATCCAGCAAGAGAGGATCCGCGCTGAGCAGCAGCGACATTCTGCGGCTCATGACAGCATACGCGTACCGATTGGACTGGGACAGGTTTTGGGACGCTTTCCGCACGCCAGCTCGATGTCAGATGCGCCGGCCGCCGGAGTTGTACGAATTGGCATACCGCGTCCTGGCATCTTGCGGAGACCGAAAGCTGTGCACCGATGCTCTGCGCTGGGTGTATCCGGAGATGCTCAAAGAGGAGCCCAAGGTTTGGCCCGCCGGGCCGCTCTACGCGTCCCTCAAGGCATGCATCCTAGTTGCGGACCCTGCTGCCGAAAATCTGCTGCGGCATCCGCCTCCCCAAGACTCACTAGACATCTTTGGCCAACGGCAGTTGATGCACAGGGAGTTTTTGCGTGTTTTGAGGGAGGTTGAAAATCTGCGGCATCATTACGTTGGAGAGCAAGCGAGACAACACAGGGCACAGGCGCTCCGTCGAATGTCTGGGCAGATGTCGTCCAATGACAACCAAGCATGATCTTTTGGAGAATGCGTATGTTTTTTTTTTCCGGACACGAGCGTCGTTGGGGCAAGGTTGGAGACTGGAAAGATGTATGGGAGCCATCCATGTATTACAATAGCAACAGATGGGTAACAGCTTCAAAAGGGATCGATGACTTTATTATCCTATTGCATTCCCCATTCAGCCCCCACTCATATTTTATATGTATCATAAAACTCACTTGTAATAAACTTGGACAAGGTATATATATATCCCCCCCCCCCCCCCTTTTTTTTTTTTTCCCCCTTTCTTTTTCTTTTTCTTCTCTTTTTTTTCTCTTCTCTCTTTTTTCCCCCCCTCTCTTTTCATCATTCCAAGTGGTGTGGCAACCTCTACAGCTGTGACTGAGACGCACCGCCAACCGTCTTCAGGGCCTCTCGCAGTAACGGTGCCACCTGCTTCCGGCTAGAAGACAAGTCTTTCTGCCTCCACGCCTTTCTCTTGCCATCGCCTCCGTCCAACAGTCCACCTCGCCACTGTTCCAGCTGCAGCTCTCCCGCAATACCAAGGAAATTGCTGACTGCGGCAACCCCCCGGTCCGTGACCCCCCAGACGAGGAGATGACGCTGGAACTCCCCGCCCGGGTTCGACGTGGTCATGACGCTGGCGACATCGAGCTTCCTCTCGTCGGCCCACGAAGCCAGCTCGTCGATGAAGACGCTGGGTTGGCCGGCCTTTTCAAGCAAGTAGTCAAAGTTCTGGACGATGCAGCTTATGCCCAACCGGAGACCCGATTCATCCCACTCCTTGTAGTCCTTGCGGAAGATGTCGTAAAAGCGGAGTTGCGAAATGTCTTCCTTGACGGCCGTGATTTCTCCAAAGAACTGCGGCTGGCTAAAGTGTTGAGGACGCATCTTCCCACGGAGATATTCTGCGGCGACCACGTCCTTTTCCTTTACCTTGTGCTGTTCCTTCAGGTCAAGCGTGTCGATGAGGATGGGCGCAAAGGCGAGCTTCGCCAGGTTGCCGTCCTCGACGGCGGCGTCTTCTTCTGTTTCGGGGGCGGGGAACGCATCCCAGGCTGCGCGAGACTCGTCGATGATGAGGCTCATGCAGCTTCCGCACGGCTCGATGATGCGCGGCTTGACATCGAGGCTTGTCACCTTTTCATCCACGTGGTGGTCGATGCAGCCTATGACGCGAGGCTGAAATTTCCGCAGCCGCCCCGTCAGAGCGTTGTGGTCCACCAGGAACCATTGCGTATCCTCGGGCTCGAGGTCGGGCAACTCCGAAAGCGTCAGGATATCCGCAGGAGCCAAGCCTGCGTGCTGTAGGACCGCGGTCATCTCCGTTCGCAGAACAAGTTCAGACCGAGGGATGTTGGAGAGGGGGATGTGCAGAGTGTTGGGGGGCGTATTGGATCGAATGTACGCCAGCACAACGGCTGAGCAAAGAGAATCGAGATCTTTCGAGACCTGGTTAGCCATTATATATATATATATATATATATATTTATATATTTTTAGTTATACATGTATGTAATTGATAATACCTGCAGACTCGTTTCCAACAACGAGGGTGAGCGGCCCTGATCTCTGGGCTGGAGGAGCTGTCAAGGCGGATCGGGCAGCAGCTAAAAAGCCCTTGAGAGGCAGCCGAGGCGGCATCTTGAAAATTCAGAGCGTTTTTTTCTCCTTTTTTCTCCTTTTTCTTTTTCTTTATCTTTTCTTTTTCTTTCTCTCTACTTTTTCTCTTTTTGTCCTTTTTCTTTCCTTCTTTTTCTTTCTTTCTTTCTATTCCGGGCGGGAGAGAGAAGTTGTGACAAATCAAGACTCAATTGTCATTTATTGCCTTTTTTTTTTTTGAGATGAGATGCGCTAATACAGCTGAGGCTTTTAGCGGGGCTCTCCCTCGCTGCCGCCAAGATCAAACGACAACTCGAAACCTTTTTATTCAATGTTGGTGCAGAAAACAGTTGAGATGAAATAAAAACACGCTTTTACGACGCCATGGATATATCCTTCATGTAAGCCAAGGTACGAGGTATGTTGAAAGCATAAATATGCACCTACTGAGCTTAAGCTATCGATAACCGTAATATATACTCCGTACACGCGAGCAGCTATGGCAATGAGAGGCAGAGCTTTGAGTCGCAGTGAAAGCGTAATGCACCCCGCGCCCGTGTTGAAGTGTCTATGTTTTCTGGTTTGCTGCGAGTTGCACATGTGCTGAGTTACGTTTTAGCATCGCTGTAGTCTTTTCTCTCACAATAAGAAAAAAAAACATGCTAGAATTCTTTGTATGGATTGTAAATTGGTATACTCTGTATATAAAGTGTACCTTAGGTTGTTATGTATTACTGTCAAACAACCATATGGAATCGATTACGGATAAGATAAGATAGAGTGTGGGGTATGGAGGGGTAACGCCATTGATTGATATATAAAATCTTCGCCTCTTCTTCTCCAGCAGAGACGCTAAGGCGGGTTGGTGGAGTGGTCTAACACGTGCGACTCAAGATAATATCTTGATCCTTCAAAAGGATTTCGCATCTCGCAAGAGGCGTGGGTTCGAATCCCACACCCGTCAGTCTTTGCTTTTTTTTTTCCCCCAACAAGCAAGCATTCATCACAGTGGCAACAACATACATACATACATGCATGCATACATAGACAATTAGATTGTGTGAGATGCCACAAAGAAGTCATCAGTCAGTCAGTCAGTCACGTGCTATTTTTTATTTGGCCATGTCATTTTACATTAATTAAGTACAGAAATTTTTAATTTCTTTTATCTAGCTGGCGTTCCTTTTCGGTGACACTGGCGAGAGGATTTACAATAGAGTGACATGTGTGGACCGGCTCTTGTGTTGATTGCCCAGGGTATCTCACGGACTGTCTATATGGGCTCAACATTTCTTGTGTGTACCTAAATTTTTGGTGATGTAAATGCGTAACGTACTCCGTATAACAAATAGGATGCCAACGGACTCCGCATCTGCTTGCCTTGCACAGTGAGAGAATCTTGGAATGTGGGAGCAGGTTGGTGTCATGGTGCACAATGTTGGCCGGTATTCACTCAATCATGATTAGTTACTTGAAATCAATCAATAATTTTTGCCATCTTATCTATATTTGATACACAAGAGTGACAGTATGAAGGGTCTATTGGGTAAAGGATAAGTTGGCTGATGGCGTCATGCTGTTCTGCTTCGAAGAAAATGAGGCCGATGGGGACCCAACTTGCTCTGATAGAGGAAAAGCTCGAGGTAGAGTAAATGTGCCCCAAAAGCATGGATATCGCAGAATGATAAGATGAAAGTGAGCTTCGGCTATTTTTCCGAATTATTAATGGCCATCTCCAATTACAAAGCCATTGTACAGCCAACGTCGTGCGCGTTTGGTCGAGGTTCGCATAAGAAACATAATCTCCATGTTATGACTACAAGCGGAATATAGACATTAGTAAATGAAAACATGATCATCACTGAACATCTGGTTGGGCTTCAAACAAACAAACTAGAGGGGATCCGCTGGCTTGAATATAAGGAATGGATCATTTCAATTGCTATATCATCTCCAAACTTGATCCGCCCCTGACTTTATTGATCATTTGATCAAGATATATTTTGGCAAGCCATGAAGTATCCAGAACTTGGCGAATTGGTTCTGCATAGGTTTCAAAAGATATACACCTCTCTAACCCTATCAAGCATAGCAATAGTCGTTTTTCCCAGAGCCACCATCAACACACCTATTACCACAGAATTCAAGGAATTCGATTTCTCCGTTGGGGCCTCCTGAGCAAAAGAATAATGACCTCTCAATATGAGCGCCATCCGTACTTTGGCCTCTTGCTCTAAGTGCGTTTATGATCTGCTCTTGATACTTTCCTACTCTTTGTCAGATGAAGTAGAATGGAATTATTATTATAATTTTTTTTTTGGTTACTCACCAACTCTGAGGAGAGTTGCTCCGCAGTATCTGAGATTAGTTTTGCAATTATTTGCAATAGCAAAGGGGACAAGGGTTGCCAAAACCGCAAGCGGGATAATTGTGAAGCGAACCATGTTTGATAACTGTTTTGCCTAAAAAAAAAAAAAATCAACTCTCGAGAGGTGGAAGGTTGAAGTAGGATATAAACCAAATGAAGATGAGTAAGAAATTGGGAATTCTGTTTCGAGCGAGTTGTGAGGAATAATAGAATGGTTTTATATAATTTATATAGGTCCTTATTGGGTGCAGAGCTAGTGACGCAGGCAATCCTGCAATCCTGCAATCCTGCCGCTTCCAACGTTCCCAAGATGCATTCATTCATCCAAGCATCTCACAAAACAGCGGTGAGGCCTAGCCTCATCTCATAGGATTTGACGGGAATAATCTGCATCAGCTACTAAATTTTGTGTTTCATAACGTTTGGCGTATTCTCTCACATATTGCGAGTCTTATTTGTTGTTACCTTCGTTCAAGTTGTGGATATGGATACGGCCTACGGATGTTGATGAAACTCTAATAACTAGATGTCACGTAAAAAAAACGAAAAAAAAAAAAAAAACGCATGCAGTGACTTTTTGATTTCATACATTTTCAACCTACTTCCATTGTTTTCTTTTTGTGGTCATGCCTTTAACTCTCTGCAAGATACTTATGTCCCGTGATCATGGGAAGGCTTAACGAATGCAGCTTATGGATGACAAGCAGCTTGGCGATTGTCACATCGCTCTTTCACTGGTCCACGCAACCTTTGTCTGCATATCTCAGTCCATAGTGGCGGCGGATTCGCTCACGTAAGGGCGCGCAATTACGATTAATCTAAATCATTGAGCCTGATAGGCTGGGCTAGCGCCGAGTACGTACGGGATTGATCTGTTCGACATGCGATTTCATGATTCATGCAGTGGGTACTTTCAGCTCAGCTACGGGACTCGGGAGGATCTATGGCTCCTTAGGAACGGGCCGACAGAGAATGACATCTTCACTACGGGGTAACGCCGACGAGCCGATGGGAGTGGAACGTCAGATTGAACCAGATGCATCCCTGTCTTTGTATCATAGAAGAACTCTCCCTTTTGCAAAAGTACCAAGACGTGGCCTAGGCTCTCCGTCAAGAGGGCCGGGTGGGCAACCACCGTCGCATCAAGATTGCTATTAGATATACGGATGAACGAGAGCCATTCAGAAGAATTTAGGAAAAGGATTACACATATAAAATACTTGATTCAGACACCACTGTATTGCCATTTATGAAGAAACCAAAGTGACTGAACGAGCATCGAGAGACGCAACACATGGTTGCAGAAGGTGAGACATTGTGAGACGGTGAGAGCTCTAATGCAACATACTCCGTCATTGTAATACATTCCAACGTAATAATCCTTGGCTCCTCCCCCCCCCCCCAATTAACCCTTTTCCAAGCCTTCTAGCCCTTCATTTCTTTCATCCTTGGCATATTTGTTCGTATTCGTGCCTTGTCCCGCCTCTACAGAAACAAGAGTTGACACTGCCGCAAGGCCATCCTTTTCTCTGTCTCTCTGTTTTCTCTCTCAGTGTCTCTCTTTTTCTTTCTTTCTTTTTTTTTTAAAAGAAAAACAAGATTGGTGTTTTATGAAACCATCAGCCTATTGTAGAGTTTAATAAAAAACAGAAAAAAAAAACATGGAAAAAAAATCGTGATAAAGTACATCTACTTCTTCTCATGGCTGTTCTGCCAAAGATATCTAGCAGCGGGAGCAGGAATCGGCCCCAGTTTAAAGCAAGTGAAAATTGGATATCTGTGTTGACGCGATCATACCCGGTCTTTTCACGGTGGTAGAGTGTCATTCAACTCTTGCTCTGCTCTAGGAACAGACCCCCGTCTTCGCAAGCTTATCCTTTACATCTCCCCCTCTCTCTCTTTTTTTTTTTTTTTTTTTTTTTTTTGAATAAAAGATGCGAGTCCCCCGATGTTGATAAATTCAGAGGCAACACGCATTAAGAATGGTTCGCAGTGGCCTCCATGTTATAGAGTCTTCCAGCTTGCTTCCCAAACGCCAGTATTCCAACCGGTTAGCCATCTACACCGAAAACCCGTATCATCTTCCAATACGCAGATATACAAACGCCAAACGCCAAAAGCCAAACGGCATCACAGTGGGTGTATTCGAAGTCAACCACGCCTCTAAAGCCGTCAACAGATAGTACCAAATTACCAATTCACAGATGCTTCTCGTCCCTTATTGTCTTGTATGATTGCAAAAGTACAAGGGCAGTACTTTACAGTGTTACACCAGCGTGTGTAGACTCGACACGACACGTCTTTACTTTTGCGTATAGAAAATGGCCAAGTCTCTTCCATGTCAGTCATGTATTGATCACTCATACTGCGTGTACAGAAAATTGACAATATACCTGTTACTGCTCTGTACTCCCTTTCTTGTAGTAGTAGAAAATAGAAATTTACCTTTGATGATTTTAGGACGCCATCACAACCTGTGCCTGGCAATCGTTTTGGGAAACACGGCCCCACCTTCCCGCCCCCAAAGTCAATTTTACGTTGCGCGCTCTCATTGGTCTGCGATAAGCTGATAACGAAATACCCCTGCCAAAAAAAGTTTCGATCAAAAAAAATAAAAAAAAAATTAAAATAAAATGAAAAAATAAAATAAAATAAAATAAAACAAGCTTGCGACAAACATCACGAGCATCGGCATCTGCGACTCAAACAGATACGAGTCTACTCGCTATACAGAATATCAACAACTACCGAATATGGACAAGCGAAAAGACAGGAAAAAGAAGGATGGGGGGACGCAAATTGCCGACGAGCGATTCGCCAGCTTTCAGACCGATCCTCGATTCCGACTGCCGTCGAGAAAGCATATGAAGACGACTGTCGACAAGCGATTTGCGGGCATACTCAAGGACAGTGACTTCACGGCCACAGCGCGAGTAGATCGATACGGACGCAAGATTGCATCAGACTCCAAAAAGAAGGCCCTGCAAAGACTTTACCGGCTGGATGACGAGGAGGAGGAAGGCGGCTCTGATGTGGATGGCGACTCTGATGAGGATGAGGCCGATAAGCCAAAAAAGGACGACGATGGAGGCGAAGAAGAAGAGAGCGAAGAGGAGGAGGAAGACGTCGAAGTCGAGGATGACGAGGTCGTTCAAAGAGAGCTAGATGCTGCCCAGGGAAGGCCTCGAAGATATGACCCCGCACGAGAGGGAGGCTTCTCATCTTCAGAAGACTCGGACTCTGATGAAGATGCCGACGAAGAAGGGCTGGATCTTGCCACAGGTGGCGATATGCAACGGCTAGAACGAGAAGAGGTCGAAACCGGCGAAGTCACGAATCGGATAGCCATCGTCAACCTCGACTGGGACCACGTCAAGTCGACGGACTTGATGGCCTTGTTCTCCAGCTTCATTCCTGCCAACGGCAGCGGCAGCGTCCTCAACGTTTCTATATACCCGAGCGAGTTTGGAAAGGAACGGATGCAGCAAGAAGAGCTAGAGGGACCACCCAAACAGCTTTTCAGGAAGGGAAGGAAGGACGAAGAATCCGAATCCGAATCCGAAGACGCGTCCGACAGCGAGGCTGAAGAGGCTGCGATCAAGAAAAAGCTGATTCAAGAGGGCGATGATCAAGATTTCGACAGCGACGCCTTGAGAGCATATCAGCTCGACAGGCTGCGGTACTACTACGCAGTAATGACCTGTTCAAGCAAAAGCACCGCGCAGGCCATCTACGAGGCAACCGACGGAACGGAGTACCAGGCCTCATCAAACTTCATCGACCTGCGGTTTGTTCCGGACGAGGTCACCTTTGATGACGAGCCTAGAGATGAATGCGAAAAGGTTCCCGAATCATACAAGCCCGTCGAATTCGTCACCAACGCGCTGCAGAGCTCAAAGGTGAAGCTCACCTGGGACATGCATCCCGAAGAAATCAGCCGGAAAGAATCCATCAAGCGAGCCTTCAAGGGGAGCAGGGCGGAGATTGACGAGCAAGACCTGAAGGCCTATCTCGCTGGCGACAGCGGAGAGGATGAGGACGACGCGGACGGTGCCGACGGAGCTGGCGATGGCGAGCCCAAACTGAGCAAGAAGGAGCTGGCTCGACAAAGGATGCGCGAGGCCCTCGGCCTCGCGGCTGAACCAGAATCCAAAAAATCCAAAGATCTACCTGTGGGTGACATGGAGGTTACCTTCACGCCGGCCCTATCAGGCGATGGTAAACGCAAAAAGGACGAGAAAGAGGAAACAACGATTGAAAAGTACGCCCGCAAGGAGCGAGAGAGGAAAGAGAAGAAACGACAAGTTGCCAAGGCCAAGCGCGAAGCTCTCAACGAGGACGACGGTGAAGACCCCGAAATCATTCATGGGGGCGGCCGAGGCGATGGCGAAGATCTCGGATTCGACGACCCCTTCTTCACTACCGAAGATGCCGCTGCTGGGTCAAAGACGTCTATCCGCAAGGAGGAGCGCCGCAAGAAGCGCGAGGCCCGTGAAGCGGCCGAGGCCCGCGACGCCGAGGAAAAGGCCCTTTTGTCCAAAGTCATGGCCGAAGACGCCGAGGACGACCGGGTGGACCATCTCGATCACTTCGACATGAATGAGATTCTGCGCGCGGAGAAGCAAAGGGGCAAGAAGAAGAAGTATCAAAAGAAGGGCAAAGCGGAGGCGGGCCTGCAGGACGGCTTCAAGATGAATGTCAAAGACGACCGTTTCAAGGCTATTTTTGAGAGCCATGAATTTGCCATTGACCCTTCGAATCCCAAGTTCAAGGCTACGGAGGGAATGAAGAAGCTGTTGGAGGAAGGGAGGAGGAAGAGGAAGATGGCAGTTGGCGGCGACGACGAGGAGAGGCCAAGTGGAAAGAAGAGTAAGACGGGCCGACGATGAAGCGTCGAATGCGATGTTGATATCCTCGAGGGGAAACCCCCCTTTTGTTTTACCAATGGTGTATCAATCAATTCATGCATATACGGTCATGTATGAATGTACGTATGTATGTGTGTGTGTGTGTGTGTGTGTGTGCAAAGTTGGATGACAGAAATCTGACTTTGCAGATTCTATAGTCAAGTTTTGCAGCGTTTTTTTTGTATACAAAAGCAACAACACCGCCAAACTTCCGACAGACACAAGCGTGAAACAAAAGAACGATTAAAAACGTGCCCGTGAATAATAATAATAATAACAGCACGCCTTCTTTGACAAACGTCCTCCTCTATGACTCTCAGGTCAACCTGCCGTCTCGTCGCCTCCAACCAACATAGCATGCGGCTCATCTTGACGGGTTTCCGCTCCGCCTCGTCATTGCGGGTTGGGTTACCCCGTCATGTCGATCGATAGCGGTGACAACGTCGACCATAGACAGAACTATGTAACGCTCAAAGATGCCAAGATACCCCAAGGAGGTGGGAAATCAGATTAGTTCTCTCCAATAGACTCAGCGCTATACTCGGCCCAAGGTGAGAACTCTATTGCCACCACCATGCTCGATGGCAGGCGTTCCCGTTGCAAAGAGGCCCAGGAGTCTCTCTGCCAGGGGGGGCTCCTCATCTTGGCGTTCCTGGTTCGTCTCTACTAGGGTGGTAAATCACCACGACAAGGACACCTGATAAGGTGTATTCACGCACAAGGGTTTCACGGCATGACTCTATTCTTGACATTTATGGAAACATGCAAAAACGGGGGGGGGGGGGCGGTGCACTTACCCGCCCGACAATTTGAGGCATACAGAGGCTAAACTGCGAAAAAAAAAAAAAAAGGCTGCTCACCTGCATTTTCCTGTAGGACTCGGACTTGTTTGACAGGGGGTTTGACGTAGGAGCAGGTGGGAATCGCTGCGGCTGGATGTTCTGCTCCCTTGCAGGGGCTCCCCATGGCCGTCACTGGCAGTAGCGTAGGATTTGCCCTTGGGCGCGTCAAAAAATGTCAGCCGAGGTCTCAAGAGAAGAAAAATCTGGTTGATGAAAGTGACAGGTGACGGCGGTGACGGTGACGGTGACGGTGAGGGATCGGTGGTAAGAGCCCAAAGCCTCAGCAAATGGAACCTTTGCTCATCGAGGTGGCCCGAGAGAGAGAGGGAGGGCCGTCAAGCTTGGAAGAGAGAGAGAGAGAGAGAGAGAGAGAGAGAGAGAACAAAAAAAAAGGGGGAGAGTTGCTTATCCCCCCAGAGAGAGCTGAGGCTGGGCCTGCAAGGTTTTTTTTGCTGGGCTTTTTTTGCATCTTTCTTACTGGACATTTGTTGGCCAAGCCTGCATATATATAATATTACAATATGCATCTCGCATGCATGTGAGAACTCGGCTGGCTGCAGGCACTGACTGACTGACTGACTGCTACGGTACACACACACTCATACAGTCCGCAAAAAGGCATGTCAGATTGCATTTTTCGTTGTCTCCCAGGTGTCGAGTCGAGCTGCGGGAGGACAGCGAGGCACTGTTGCAAGAAATGAAAAAAAGGGAAAAAAAAGAAGAAGAAACAAGGAAAAAAACAAAAGGAAAAAACAAAAAGAAAAGGGGGGGGGAAATGTTCTTGGCGGTCCAGCCACAATATCTCGCTTGCTCATCTGGCTTCAAGCCCCGGCGGCTAAGTCGAATATAGCTGCATTTCCCTCGGCAATGTTGAGGTTTCCAGGACTTGTTTCGATACAGTCAGTCTGTCGCTTGGATACGATACTCTCTCACGGCCTGAAGTGCGCACGTCCATCAGTCAATCAGAGGGGGAGGGTTGGGATCTTTCGCGATGCTATGCTGGAAAGCAACCAATGTTGTAACACACCGTGTCAAGATTGCATTGCATTGGATTCCGTTTGGATGTTATTCGCCTATGGACATTTCCCAAGACAAAGGGGCGGCTCGCCCTGAACATTGGCACGTTATGAATATGAATTGAATGCTTTACGGCCTTTGATTTGAGGCGTAGACGCTTTTTGGTCGTTGTGCTTTTCATCTACTCCGCATCCTCACGGTGATTCTCTCTGACAAGGCGGCAAAAATCCATCCAAACGAACTGAACAGCTCATGTTTGGCCTTGTTGCTCGATGGGAGGGACCTCAACCAATTTTTATTTATTATTATTATTATTATTATTATTTTGCAAAGCCATCAAGCCAACCTTCGTTCGACGGATGATGCTATACGGGGTGTGCTGTGGCCATTATGGATGGAACCTTTTCGTCATGGCCTAACACTGCGCTGTTGGTCTGTTGGTTGCCAATCTCTCTCATCTTTTTCTGTCTAGACCTACCTGAACTTGAAGACGGATCAACTGTTTTTTTTTTTTCTTTTCTTTTCTTTTTCTCGCCTTGTCTTTTCTTTTTCTTTTTCTTTCTTTCTTTTTTTTTGCAATCTCGTTTTTCTATCTTTCACCGCATTCAGTTGATCCCCATTTCTTTCTCGTTAGCATCCAACAACGCACGCCCCCCTATTTTCTCCGTCGAGTCGGCCGCAAAGATCACTCTGTGAACAGCGAAAGGTTTTTTTTTTTTTTTTTTTGACGTTGGGACCAAGGAATTCGAACCTCCCTTACCTGGCTGGCCTCTGGCCTTAATATTCTCACGCTTCGAGCCGTTGACTGAATAAAAACGCCTAGACAATCCCACACTTTGTGCATTCTCTTATAGTGTGTGTGTGTGTATAAGCTGGTTGGATATAATACTTGCCCCCCCCCCCCCTTGCCTGAGACTTACAACGGTAAGGGCTAAAACGTTGTTAGAATATACATACTCATTCTCTTCGGGGTACTTGCACAGTTGATGGACAGATTACAGATCACAGCCATGCCGCCCATTCCTGTTACTCGCCGCACTCGCAGCGTTTTATGGCTGGCCAACAATTGTCATGTAATGAAATGGAAGAAATCCTTTCGTGTTATCCCGAGATCTTGTTAGGGAGGGGGCTTGGGATGATTACATATGTGTTGGCAGGTCAAACGAGGACAGAGATAAATGAGAGCTTCGGTGAGGCTTCGCACTAGTCTGGCAACAATATATGGGCACCTCAGCTCGTCTCACAAAGAAGATATACACAGCAGCACCCAAAGGTCTTTCTTCCCCTTGCTTCGGTATGTACGTATGTACGTATGTATAGTATATGCATGCATGCATCCCTGGGCGTCAAATTAAAACGACGATATCCAATCAACGCGCTTTTCCGGTGAGACCTTGGCCTGAGGCGGTTGCCATTCCAAAATAAATAAATAAAAAATTAAAAAAATTAAAGAAAAAATAAAGGAAAAAGAAAAAAAAAATTCCCACCGGAAGCCTGAAGCGAGGATGAATGGATGACATCTCTCTCATGGCATTCCATTCGCAATGGCGCCCCCCCCCCTCGTGTCTGCTGGGGGGAGTTTTACGCAAAGATGGAATCCCCCCTGGAGGGCACGGAGAGGAGAGCGCCTTTCCTTTTCTTTTCTTTTCTTTTCTTTTCTCATCCTTGACGCCGATTTTACACATACCCTTTCGGGCGAGCAGCAGTTGTGTGCACGATCCCAACCGCAGAATTTGAACATCCGTGCGCGCGCGCGTTGGGAGTGAAAGCGGACGGTGTTGGGTTTTTTTTTTTGTCTTGAGGAAACCAGTCAACCGAGTGGTCGTGCTGCGTGCTCCCGTGCCCGTACATGTATCTAGGAACCATGGCAGTGTTACCTATTTGCATGAGTTTTATATTCTTACCAAGGTTGTTGTTGTTGTTGTTGTTGTTGCCAGGGGCAATGCAATACGTCCGCATACTTGCATCGGCTGAGAGTCCTTTCCCTTCCCCCCCTTTCAACACGATGTGTCACGAAAGCCTTTGCCTTTTTACCGCCACTTTGTGCCTCCGTAACTCTGGCATGGGGCAGAGACTTATGCGGAAGAGTCTCGCTACCAACATTTCATCATTCTTTTTACATCGTTGGCCGCGGATCGACTATCAGAAAAGAAAAAAAAAAGACATGGTCGAGAAACTGACACGGCCGTTGTGAACCAATGAAATAACCTCCGAGCCTTTTTGAATGCTAGTTGGGACCTGGTGCCGTTATGTTATTGGGGATTGGGGGGAAGGGGGGGACTCTCTCCTATTGTAGTGTTGTTGGGCGCCTCTTGGGAGTCACCATCTGCTTGACGGAAAATTCACCATATATATATGAGTCTTCCTATTTACACAGATGTTTTTTCCTATTTACACAGACATGGTCTGTGCACCCGACAACTTTAAAATACATACTTATTTAAAATTACTATAAACTACCCTTATAAAATTTTAAAAAATATTATAAAAATATTTATAACTATATTTAGTAATACTATATTAAAAAATATTTTTATAATATTTAATTTTATTTTTAAAGGTATATTTTTATAATTTAAATATTAAAACTTTAAATAAGTGTTTTTTAATTAATAGTAAAGATTTTTAAATAAAATTTTAAATTTAAAGTTTTATATATATAAATAAATTAAAAATATAAAGTGCATGGATTTTTATTTTAAATATATTAAGAAATCTTATAATAAGGTTTTTACTTATTTCTAGCTATATTATTAAGCTAAAATGAAATTTAAAATTAAAATATATTAAACTAAATATAAATAAAATTAGTAATAATTTTTATATATTTATTTTAATTTTTTAATAGTGTTATTTTTATAAATAAACTTATAGGTGGTTTTAGAAATTTTAGGTGCACAGACCTTTTAGCGCTACACACAGACCATGTCTGTGCAAATAGGAAAAACCATCTGTGCAAATAGGAAGACTCATATATATATGTATCGCGGAAACAATGACCAACCAAACCTCGCGAGGACCAACAGCTTTTCTTTCTTTCTTTTTTTCTGATGGCTTGCGTCCACAATGTCCAGGGCAAGCTGTGTCTTGGAAAGGGTCGGTACGGCAGTGATGGCCGCTGGCAAGAAGCATGGATCACGGCTTTGGATTTGCTCAGCCTTCAGTCCTGAATAGGATGAAACGAACACGAAGACAAGAAGCTCCTCCAACTGCCAGTCTCTCCACCTCCAAACCAGCTCGGCAACTTGGGGTCAGCTGGATCGATATCCAAGGCCACGGGGGCATATCACAAACAGCAGGCGATGCGTTTTGGTTGGATTTGTTTTGAGAATCGGACACGCCAAAAACCATGACAAGCCAATATAAACAGTAATCAAAAAGAATATATTCCAGGCCCCTGCCATCTCCTCACATTGAGGGAGTAGAGGGAAGAGCAGCGATTGGTCCTGGGGTGTTTATTATTATGATTATTATGATTATGATTATTATTACTATTATTATTGTGGTTGAGCATCACAAGGGACATGCAGGGCGGTAAAAACAGTCGTATTGGAAGGGAGGGAGATGAGCACAAGGTAAACAAGAGCTTCGCGGACACACACACACACAGACACACACACACACACACACACACACACACATACACACCGTGTGACGGCAAGAGAAGCGTGGGGGGGGAAAAAAAGGGCAAAAAAAAGGGCAAAAAAAAAAAACCCTCCCCAACAACCCCGGAAACCTAGACTCGGTCTCATTCTCACGCGCCTAAACGCTATTTTACCACACACTTACACAAACAGGGGTCCAAGACGATGCCCGGCGTGGAAGTACGGGCGCATCTAATGCAAAGCTATAATACGAGTTGAGGCTGAAAGGGGGGGAGGGAGGGAGGGGAGGGAGGGGAGGGAGGGAGGGAGAGGACCTTGTCCAGAATTTAGCCCGACAGGGGGGGGCGGGGGAGGCCCGGGATGCTTGATCGATGTCATTTATTACCATGATCAAGTCCCCTGGTCAATCAAAATCAATCAACGAGATCAGCCTTATCGCCTTCTGGCTTCTCCGTGATTAAGATTTTTGCCCATTATTTCAGGACCCCATAGCGGCATTGCAATTACTGACTGCTAGTAAGCTCTCCCCCCCAACACCTTCTTCCCCTCGAACCTGAGCTGTGTGTGGCCCATTGGGGTCGGTTGGTTGGTTGGTTGGTTCGGTTGGTTGGTTTGGGCTTGCCGGATATACGGCCCGTCACGTCGCACCGCCGCGCGGTCGTGGCATGGCATCCTTCTTGGTGGCTTCACGGGCGTTTATTATATATACTGTATATATATAAATACCTTGCTCCGAGATGCATCCATCCATTATATATATATTGTATATTGTATATATATATATGCCCCTTGCTAGTTCGTGATGTTTTTTTTTTTTTTTTTTTTTTTTTTGCTTTGGGCCTCGGAGCAAAAAAAAAGAAGAAGAAAAAAAGCCAGGTGCATAGTAAATCTTATTTTTCTTTATTTTTATTTGATTTTATTTGATTTTATTATTATTTTTGCTTTTCATGTAAACCAAAGCCCCTGACATTTTGTATTGCAAAAAAAAAAAAAAAAAAAAAAAAAAAACTCTTCCGAGGCCCCCCCCCCCCCCCCCCGGCTCCTTTCATGGTGTTGTTTTGTTTACTTTACACGGAGCACGCTAGGAAGTGTCTTCTCCAGTCCGTCTGGACGATCAAGTGTCAGAAAATTGCCAACCCTTGCAGCGGTTTTAGTATGGGTAAAACACACTTCTTCTGCCCCCCCGGGGGAGAACCCAAAGAGTTAAGTCGAACATGCTCAGACAGGCGAAGGCGTGGTAACGTGACGAATAGGATAGGACAAGGCATGGAATTGCGGCAAAAAAAGCTCGCCTGGGGGGGTCATACCCTTGTATGGTATAGTCTCATGGTTTCCACAGTCAGCGGCTGATCGATATCTTGGGATTTGTTTTGAGTTCCGGAGAGCTAGAGCAAGAATGAGAAATCCCATATGAACTGAATCAGCAAAAAACAAGAGCACGCGCTGTGAGCTTTTTTGAGAGAGAGAGAGAGAGAGAGAGAGAGAGAGAGAACGGGAAACCACCATCAACTATAAATTGTTCATTGGCAAAAAAAAAAATGGTGCCCTTTCATAGAACACGTAAATAGACAGACAGACAGACTTTCTTTGGTAATAAAAGGTCGGCAAAAAGAAAAGAAAAGAGTCAAACGCAAGGAGCCATTCTGCAACTGTGCGTCGAGACCCTCCCCCCTTCTTCGGAAGTGCTCAGACTGCCGTTGGCTCTTATGAGTGACCCTTGCCAAGGGAGCTCGGTAAACTTATGGAGAGAGGCTTTCATTCATAACAGCATCCAGCCTCTCCGGACGCCTTTTTTTTTTCTTTTTTCTTTTTTTCTTATTTATTTAAATTTTTTTTCCTTTTTCTTTTTTCCCTTTTTTCCCTTTTTTTCCCTTGATTTGGGGTCCCCGGAAGCAAACCGGCCTCCTTTTTTTTTCTTCTCCCGCTCTCTCAAGCGCCACAACCTTGTTCCCCATCATGATCGACAAGAACGTGTGTGTTTGTTAGCCGCCGCTTGGTTCGTGAAAGGTCTTTTATCCTGCACGTGTCGGAGGCTTTTTTTCTTCTTCTTTTCTTTTCTTTTCTTTTCTTTTCTTTTCTTTTCTTTTCTTTTCTTTTCTTTTCTTTTCTTCTTCTTCTTCATTTTATGACTTACTCCTCCCTCCACGAGGGTTATTTCATGGCTGCGCCCTTTGATCGATGATACTTCTTCATCGAGACTACTTAAATCTGTTGGGCTTCCCTCGTGGCACACCTGTTCGTGTTGGACACCCCCGTTCCGTCTCCTTCTTCCTTTGGTATCCATCAGAACCCTCATCCTTCCAATCCTTTCTCTCGTCATCGATTTGATTTTATTTTTCTCTCATAAAATCTTCTTTATTCATGCATATCCCGTTGTCAAGTTAACCGGAGCAGGCTTTTATATATATATATATATATATATATATATATATATATATAGCAATGGGCTCGGAGTTTGGCATTACGTCGGATACCAAGCCCGAGCTCCGGCTCGGAGCATTGGGTATCTTCTGGATGGTGTTCACTGCCGTCTGGACGGTGATCCTCCTTGCTGGCATGATCTTCCTCTGGATCCAGCGCGAAATGCCCATCCTGAGGATCAGAGGATTGCCACTGTCCTTCGCCGCAATAGCTCTGATGCACCTCTACTGGATTGCCGTTCAGCTTGCCTACTGGTACGGCCCGCTGATGCCCGAAGTCGCAGAGTTCTGGATCATGAGCATCTGGTTTCCTTTTGGCATTGCCCTGTTCCATGCCTCCAACAGCAGATTCCTCTACGTTGCCGATGCCCAGAGGAGGTTTATCCAGAAATCCGAAGCCCCGTCCTTGCCCGTGGCCCGCGGGGACTTGCTAGGTCGATGGCGGCAGCTGGACTACAACCGCCGGATCCTCATCTCGGTATGCACCGGCATGGGACTTCATGTGAGTGGCAGAGGTTTTTTTCTTCCATGTCGGGCTGTGCGGTGGAAGAAGGCTGCTTGGGCTAATCTCTCATATCTAGTTCCTTTTGACCTTGGCCATGTTTCTCATCTCCCGCAAGTTTCACGATTCCTTTGGCGTTTCCGGCACCGAAGTCCATGGCACCTACATGGAGCGAAAGGTCGCTCAAGGCCGCGGCTGGGAGTGGTGGCCTTCCATCTTTTGGCAGATGTTCTGGGCCTGGATCTTTGCCCCCTACATTCTCTTTCGCGCGCGTAAGCTTCGCGACACCCAGGGTTGGCGCTTCCAGACCATCGCCTGCTGCATCTCCAAGTAAGTTTGTCTTGTCTTGTGAGGCTACTTTTGCCCCCCCCCCTTGCTGCGGCTAACAAACCTGGACACGCAAGCCTTCACTCCTCTCCCATGTGGCTGGTCGCCTTGTATGTTCCCGCAATGGAATCCGTCAACAACTACTTCATCCCTCCGCAATGGTGAGCTTTGAATTCCGCCACGCCCGAATCTCGACTCGTACTCGCATTCTAACTGGCATAACATAAGGATCGCCGTCTCCATCATGCTGCTCGAAATTTTCACCGTCTTCGTGCCGGTCGTAGAAGTCTGCAAGCATCGAGCCCTGACTCAAGAAACTCTAAACTCCATTGCCCATTGGGAGTCGCGAAAGAAGGGCATCAGCGGCGGCGACAAGTCTATCAACTCGGGCTTGACCAGGTCTTCCTGGGCGGGCCGGATAAGAAGAGCGTCGTCTGTTCACACCAGCAGCTCTGGGGGGAGCATCCTGACCATGGAGGCCCTCGAGCTCACCCTGGCCAAGAACCCCGAGCCCTTGCAGCAGTTCTCAGCGCTTCGGGATTTCTCGGGAGAGAACATTGCCTTTCTCACCAGCGTCAGGGAATGGAAGGCCACCTACTTCCCGGCCACCAAAGAATCCGAAAAGGACGACGGCGCTGTCAAGGAACTGCCCCGCGAGTGCTTCGAAAGCGCGCTCAAGATCTACGTCGATTTCATCAGCGCGACCCATGCCGAGTTCCAGATCAACCTCTCCTCTACCGACTTCAAGAGCCTCGAAGCCGTCTTCGACCACGCCGCGAGCGTCATCTGTGGGAGCGAACGCAGCAACCCGGACCCTTGCGCGCCCTTTGACGCCGTTCCTCACCGCGCCGACTCTGAGAGCACTCTGAACATTGTTCGTTACTGGGGCCAAGTTCCCATCGAGTTCAACGAAAACGTCTTCGCCGATGCCGAGACGAGCATCAAGTACTTGGTGTTGACAAACACATGGCCAAAGTTCATCAAGGAGAGGCGATCGTTTGACATGGCCAGCACGATTGAGACTGGCAGCAACTGAGACAAACAAGCAAACGAAAAAAAAAATTAAAAAAAAAAAAAAGAAAGATTTAATCGCCGTTCTGTGACCATATATATACCTCTCTCTTATTTCTTTAGGCGAAAATTATCATCTTGTTATAAAACCCGGTATATGGACTAAGAATGTTTTTCTTTTCTTTTTTTCTCTTTTCTTTTCTTTTTTTCTTTTTTCTTTTTCATTTTCATTTTCATTCTTTTCATTATTTCCTTTTTAGTCGAGAGAATATGGCTTACATCTCATCCTATGCTCTCCCCTATGCCGGGCGCTGTATTTGTGAATTTTCTTTGCGTCCCGTCGTCATCACTTGGGAGGGCTAAATTGGTGAGATTGCACATGGTAGTATAAAGATCCCCCCTAGGCTGACGATAATTCGCCTGAGAATATATCGACCGAATAATTCAAACCCCTAAAATCGCTGGTACTGCAAACGAATCGTGACGGCCAAGGCTGATTGATTGTGATGCCCCTCGGATATCAACTACGTAAATCCACGCAGCTTGATGTTGCTTGCATTCTCCTTGTGGGCAACAAGGCAATTCCAATCGAGATTTGATCTGCGATTTACATTGTGGCCAGTGTTGATAACGAAGTGAAACGAAAATCTTTGTAGCTTCCGGGCAGCACATGCTGTTTCTCAAAAGCCAATATACAATTTTCGTGCTCTCAAAAGACTTGATGGGGGTATTCGCTGATGGAGCTGGATCTGTCATGACAGTTGACCGCAAATAATTCCCTTGCTGTAAGAAGAAGAAAAAAAAATGAAAATGGAAAATGAAAAAAAAAAAATGAAAAGAAAGAAAAAAGAAGTTAAAAAAAATTATTAAAATTCTCCTGTCTGCTTGGTATGAAAAACAAAGTTTGGGGTATAATCGAATATTGCCATGGTGATTTGTTATTAAAGCCATCTCAAACAACACAACCCTTCCTAAATATCCTATAATTAACAAACCCTGCAGCTGCTGCTGCAAAAACAAAACAAAATATTTCAACTCAGCTGCCGCCTTGACTCCGCCGCATATAACGCCATCAAACAATGTGTGTCACGCCTCAGGTGCTGGCACCGCCATGTAATCCGGCCAAAGGGCACCCTCGAGCTCGTATCCCTGCCAAAACACAACGTCCGAGTATGGAAACGGCTCACTGGGCGGCTGCGTATCATCCATCGATGGCTGCTCCTGAGGGATCCGCGAGAGGTACCACTGCCGGATCCATCGAAGCTTGGAACTGAGCCTGAAGAACTGGGCGCAGTCTCCGTCTACAAGGCGCCGTCGGCGACCGGCTTCCTTGGCCCACGCGTCTGCGTCCTCGAAGCGGTCGCTGAGACGTTTCATCACGTCTGCAAAGTCGAGCTTTCTGCGAGCCATCGCGGGCTGCCAGTCTATGGAGGGCCCCAAGAGGAGCAAGCGAGAACTGGTGACGATGGCGAAAGCCAGAAGCCCCATGACTGAAGTGGGAAGGCCGAGCAGCTCATGAGGGTGAATAGAGAAAAGGGTGTCGAAGAAGTCGACAGCGGCGAGCAGACATTCCCAAATGGTGTTGAAGCGTTGCAGCGGCTCCGGCTGCAGAGCGCCCATGCCAACCAAGGTAAGAGGCTGCATGGGAATGGCCGGCTCGGCGAAGCGCATCAGAGCTACCTGGTAATACGCCTTGAAGACATCTGTGGTGTTTGACGGTCAGCAACAAAAGCATCCGGGCCAAGGTCACGAGCATCAACCAGCGAAAGACTTGCGTTTCTCTCTGACGGAGTCAGGCTGCATGCTCATGAAGTCGCAGAGCTCTCGGCGAACATTGTTAATGGCCATATCCATGGGCAACAGGTAGGTGCCGGATACAGAGCCAACCGCGTCAAAGCCAGGCGGCAGCATGCTGTCAGCGCGATCAGCGATGCGCTGCATTTTCACCAGCGCAACTAGGAACAGATCCGAGCCCAGGGGAGACTCGGCCAGTGACTCGCAGCACTGTGAGAGGTGGTTGTTCCATGGAAATTGATTTCCTCGCCGAAACAAGGAGGAGAGGCTGCAAAATGGGTCAGTAACAATCCCCCGCAGGCAAACACACAAGACCAGCTGGGTAAATGGAAATAAGAAGAAGAAGAAGAAGAAGAAGAAGAAGAAGAAAAAGAATAAAAAAGACTCCTCACAGCGATGTGACGTGATAAAGCCCCAGAACTGCCCGCTTCTCGTCCGCAGATGGCGGTTTGGGCCTCGGCGCACTCTTGCCAAAGGCTTCCGCCAAGAGAGATCTGGGCTGCAGCCTGGTAGCTTCCGGAGATCTGTCCAGCTTGAGGTCCAGAGCCAGCGCTGTGGCCAGGTGCACGAAATTTGTCGCCTCCGTCTTCATGCAGAAATGGAATTCGGCCCTGTTTGTCCGCGTGGTTCCCGTTAGCATGGCCAAACGAAGAATCAGACGTCCCGGCGCCATTGCGTTTCAAGGGACTCACCAAGTCAAGCGAAGAAGGATAGCTTGCAGTATTTCCAAGCTCTTTTCTTGATTCACAACCACGCGGTCGGCGATGTACTGGCGGAACCAGTTCTCAACACCCTTCTGGGTATCTGGCGATTGCGGCGCTACCGCCGCCATGATCGTCCAGAACAGACATTGCGACGTCGCGTACAGGGCGCGAGGATCCAGATCCTCTGGAATTACGACAAACGGATAGTTGGGCATGAGCTCACGTCGGTATCTGTCGAAATATGAAATAACCTCCTCCAAGCTAAAGCTGAAGCCCGGGATTAGCTGAAACGTCGTCGAAGGCTTAGGGGGAATAGCAAGTGGCATCTGAGGCGGCTCATGCGCATCTCCGCCTGGCTGTCGTTGTGGCGCTTCAGCTTGCGGCGGCTTTTGAAGGCGGATCTTGACACCTGCATCGTGGCTCTCTGGAGTCGAGAGGGATGTGGCTGTTCGTGAGGCTCGGATGCGCTGGCTCAAGGCAAGCATAGATACCAAGCCGTCAATCTTCTTCTCCAGCTGAGCTACACGTCTGCCTTTGAGTAAGCACAACAACAACAACAACAACAACAACAACTATATATATATATATATATATAAAGAGGGGGGGGGGGGGGGGGGGGGGGGCCCTCAATAGCGAAACCCGCAGATGAATGACATAAAACATACGTTGATTTGCCTCTCCTCTTCCGCTGCACAGGCGCCGGCACATGGCAGGGAATCTTCATACGGGTACACCTTGCGCAATTGCCAAAGTCAGCTCCAGGTTTTTCCCATCCCGGGGACACGGGCGTACCTAATGCAGCTGGTCTCCTGCGTCTGGCCGGCCGCGGAAGCCGGCCATCGACACTTCATCTTGAGCCGGGCGCAATTTGCACATGCCCGGGTCTTTAGACTTCCGGAGCCGCCCTGAGACGGAGCCCCGATGCCGTCTCCATTTGCGGTTGCGGTCCGGATTACGGGATAACTATCCATATCTGCGCATGGGTCAGTAAAATAAGATGTCTTGTATTGATTGAACAGGGGAAATGAAAAGAAAACAAAAACAAAAACAAAATCAGCCCTGTCAGCCGTACATGTTTCTTCAACGGCCGTCGAATTTTGAAAGGGGGGGAAGCCTCCGGTCGTCCGGCCGGACGTCATTGATAGTGTCCGGACCCCGAGAATTGATTCAGCAGCACCGGAAACGGAGTCCGGCAACTGTGTGTGTGTGTGTGTGTTTTTTTTTTTAAACCACCGGTCCCTGAGATTCCGAGATGACTTACTTGTATGCTTCTCTCTCTCTCTCTCTCTCTCTCTCTCTCTCTCTCTCTCTCTCTCCCCCTCTCTCTGTCTCTCTCTTTCTTGTCTCGTCAATGCTGTGCTCAGCGAGATGGCTGCTTCACATGTCCCGGCGACCTGAATCGTGAAGCATTTTTTTTTCAAGACGGCCTCAGTTCGCAAAGTTGGATGGATAGGACGAGGCGTTCGAACCCCCCCCCCCCCCCTCGCTCCGTTTCTTACCATGCTTTTATTATCTAGTCACTAAACCACCGAATAAGGGCTGCTTTCTGAACGGTAAAAAGCAAATGGCTGTGAACATGTAGCTGCGGGTCATCCACAGTACGCTAAAGATGCCACTGCCTATTACTTTGTCTCAGCCCTCATCGCCTCGTGTCAGTTTGCATCCGCGCTTGGGCTGCTTTGCGTGCCCTAGCCTAGTCCTGTCGGCATTTGCCACGCGGATTTCTCCTGGCAGAGCCGCAAGTTGCACCATAAAACACCATGAGAGCATGGTGTCGCTGTTAGTGCTGAACGAAGAGAGAACCCCCCCCCCCCCCTTCTCTCTCCCCCCCATGTCATGTCATCTGAACAACATATGGATCCCCTTGCTTATTAACTCGTCGGCGGACGAGGTTCCAAATCTCCATGCGGCCGACATTACCTGCCCGCCCGTCTTCCAATGCCGTTCTGTACCTGCGTATGTAGTGGCAAGACTACTTGATGGTGGGTGCGTTCTTGGAACGGAGGTGGTCGGGTGTCAAGGCGGCGTGGAGAAAACATGCCTGTCCGCACTTCCTCAGCTTGCAGTCGTGTCTGAGAGAAAAACCGACTAGGGTTCTTCTCTCCTCTTTCCGCTTAGCCATCGGGCCAGAGAATATTTAGGCCCTGCCGGGATCATGACCGTCAGGTGAACACTCAGCTCTCCCCCAGCAACCTCGCCAGCATCCTTTAGCACAAGAAGGGGTGAGGCAGTATTAAGTACGTAGTATTATTGCGATGCCTTACAAAGTACGGAGCAGGTAATCGACGAACCGACAATTGTCTCTGCATGATTTGTTGAGTTCAGCTCATGGACTTAGCTTAGCAATGCCGGTTGATCCGACAGGATAAACCCTAACCCCTACTCTACATTAGCAACAAAAGTCATTGATGACAAGAATTTGCCTAGCAGCTTACTTCACAAGCAAGATGCACGCTCACTTTCTGTCAGATTTCCGGTTCCCCAAGATGCGCGAACATGCTTGAAAGATGAGATAGAAATAAAAATAAAAAGCCCTAGTCCGGTGTGAAAATGCAGCATGCTCATATTTCAGGCATACAACACTTCGTACACACACGCTGCCAACGGCCCCCCTGTCTCCAGTATTAGTAGTAGTATCGCCACAACTGCATTTCTAAGCGGGCGCCTATGACAAACGAAGCTGCCGATAGAATCAGCTCATTGAATGTGATCAAGGGTCTCTCATCCCTAACCAACCACGCAATCGCCGAGAGCAACCGAGGTACAAGTTTGTCTCGTCCTCTTTTTCTTTCTTTCATTTCTTTTTTTTTTTTTTTTCACCCGACCAGTTGTTATTTCGATATCGACCCCAAAAAAGCTGAACGCTGCCCTTGTGCGTGCTGTTCCATACCCCGGTCCGCGCTGCGGCTGAGAGGCGACATGGTGTTTGACACACACGCGTCAAGGTCCGGTCTCAGCTGGGATCGCGAAGAGAAATCTCCCTCAGATGAGAACTAGAATCGTCAGTTTCTAGACGCGCGCTCGGTAGCAACTCTAGCAGACAGCCAAGCGCGTTCCAATACTTGACCTAGATACAGTAAACAAAGTAACCATGCGGAAGCACAGCTAACATACGAATCCCTTACCTGGAGCCACGACTAGACGTCTCATGCTCTTCATCCCAGAATCCAAAAAAGGAGCTCATCGCTTTCATTTAGGAAGCACCTGCATCTCCCTGCCATTTCGGCTGCCGGCACACCCGTCTCCCTCTCCCTCTCTCTCTCTCTCTCTCTCTCTCTCTCTCTCTCTCTCTCTCTCTCTCTTTTTCTTTTCTTTTCTTTTTTTTTTTTTACGACCGACCGACTGGCGCCAAGTCCCAGCATTTATCGGCTATTCCATCATGGCTGAAAGCTGAAAGCAAGAAAGCAAACAGAGACATGCAGGCCTTCCCCCCCCCCCCTCCTTTCTAGCGGGGGGGACACGAGAGAGGGGAAAAACGCCCAATAATCCGCTTCATGAGGCCTCTTATTCAGACCGCAATTCTTGACGTGTTTAACCTTGCATCAAGAGGGGGCTGATCAGTAACCGCACCGCGACGATCGGACACACAAACCGATCCATTCTTCAGCAGTGGCTCGAAGCGTGTGGGGCGCGTCAATTACATAATTTCAAGCTTCCATGTTTTGTTTTTTGTTTTGTTTTTTCCTTTTCGTATGACAGGGCCTTATTTGTTCCTGAGATGGCGCTCGGGAAAGGAGACTTTGAGCCACAGTGTCGATGCTAAGGCCGGAATACTGGGCGACTGGAGCCTCGACTTGTACGCGATCTTGCAGCCATCTTGATGGGGCAGGCAGCCCAATCGTCGTGTCGATAACGACGTGCCATGTCACGCATGGAGCAGAAGGACAAACTTGAAAGGAGGTAAGTAAAGTGGAAATAAGTAAAGGAAACCGACGATGAACCTTGGTCTGCAGCCGAAACTGAAGACACCGCCAATGGCTATATGGATAAACAACTACTCTGTATTGCTGTATAGCTGTACGACACGAATCAGACGGCTCACAATCACAACTTCAGCCAGAAAATGGTGGATATATACCTCCTCGCCGTTGAAATGATTTCTGTGCCCCCTTCCCCCTAATTTCCTGCTGCTGCTTCGAAACATGGACACAATGACCGACCACCACCTAAGAGAAGGAGGAGGAATGACATATGAGAGGTCAATGGACAAAAAAAAAAAAAAAAAAAAAAAAAAAGGGGGGGGGGGGGGGGAGGCGGGAGAAAAGAAAGAAAGAAAAAAGAATTGAAAAAAAAGGGAAAAAGAACATCAAGACATGCATTTATATCAGTATCATCTCACTTAACTGTCCCAAATGGCGCCAAAAGCGGGAGTGCCCCGAGTCTCTAGCCCATATACAACCTTTTTGGTGATTTTTTCATTAGCAATGATGATGACGGCCTCGGCGCCAAAATCTCTGGCCAGGTTGTAACCCATGGTAACAAGATCGGGCCGGCCCCGAGTTCGGGTGTCGTGAATGACAGCACCAGGGATGGTCCCCTTGATGGCGTCGATAATCTTCTTGCCAAAAGTCCTTTCGGGAGAAGGGGCTGACCAAATGAGCTGGGTGGGACAGCTCGGTCGTCCGATGTGGCCTAGCAAGGGACCGATACCAGATCCCGTGGCAATGACGACAATGCGATTGAACAGCGTAGCGATGCGCATGACGCCACATGTTGGAAGGCCACGGACCCAGATGCTGGTAGGAGGGTTCTGGATGCATGACTTGGTCCAATCGCCCGCGTTCGATATGATGAGAGAATAGCCTGGCGCAATGCCGTCTTCGGGGCTAGGCTGCGGAGCTGGGATCGTCGCGAAGGAGTGCCACTCGAGGAGTGGGCGGTGGGAGATGCGCGTAAAGCTTCCATTGACTGGGACGGTATAGTCAAAGTGCAGTCGGATGGCATGGTCGGACAGCGGCTCGGCGTTGACCTTGACTTTGCGGAGGAAGATCCAGGAGGATGCGACGCTGCAGGTGGCTATGCCGAGCATCCAAAAGGCCGGCGTCTTGACCAGCGCCATCCCGAGATCCCCTCCGGCCGGCGTAAATTCGTAGACGGAGACGGCAGTCTTGACCCAGAACAGCGCCAGCGCGGTCCATCCGAGGAAGCGGTGCATCTTCTCAAACATGTTATGCTCTGCCTTGCGAAAGGTGGGCCAGGCGGACGCGAGGATAGCGCAGCAGAGCGCGCAAAGCAGCCATGAGATGACCAAGTTGGCCAGGGAAGCGCCGGAGGGTCGTCCGTGGAGCTGGAAGCGGGCAATCGTGGCCTGAACAGTAGATGCGACGAGCCATGCGGAGGCGCAGAAACCGGCGCCGGAGTGTACGCCGCCGAGATGGTAGATTTTGGCGCAGCGTCTGCGAATCCAGAACGGAAACGATTTTGGAACAGAGCAGCAAACAGTGTAGAGAGTGTTGATGGCGGCTTCTTGGCGGACAAGCACACCAGTGACAAGGTTGGCGGCCGTGATGGTTGCGAGCCACTCTGCCTTGGGGCGGAGAAGGATGACAGCAATGAGGACTCCAATGTTTATGAGGCTCACGAAGCTGAAGAGAACGCGATAAACGATGAGGATGCGCTTTCTGAGACCTCTCCAGAGCTTGGGCCACTTCTTCTCGGGAATGCTGCCAGTGAGATCGGGCTCCTCCTCCTCCTCCTCTACTCTGCCCCCTTGTACCCCGGCAGATGCGGCGATTAGGGTCGAGGATGAAGAAACGGACCGAACATGGGCCGAGGGGCTCGATCTGCCACTGCTAGACTTTGGCAGAGCGGCCGATTCAAATTCCGGGCTAATAAACACGGTTGAGGATTCCGAAATAGCGGGAGAAGCCGGTCTGGTGGCCAGCACACGGAGAGACTTCTTGTCAATCTTGCCGTTGGCGGTTGTAGGAAACTCGTCTAGCAGATGGACACTAGATGGCACCGCATAGTAGGGCTGAAGCCGACGAGTGTGCTCGAGAATGGCTTCGGCATCCTGGTCGGAAGGGACTACAAATCCGTGGATCTCTCCATCGATCGAGAGCGCGCAGGCGCGGGTGACGCCTGGCGCCGAGGCCATGGATGAGGAAACGCCATCCAGTTCGACGCGGAAGCCCTGGTTGCACACAGCAGATTAGATGCCGTCCCTCAAAGGAGCGCCGTGGCGACAAGGTTACGAAGAAGATTATGCTTGTAAACGGAGACTCACTTTGATCTTGACCTGGTCATCCACGCGACCCAGGATTTCAATAGAGCCGTCGGGCCGCCACCGACCCAAATCGCCGGTACAATACATTTTGGATCTATTGTTATGAGACAAAACAGCCGAATCAGTCGTTTTCCTACACTGATGAGGGATCTGGGAGAGCAGATCCCGGGGAGAGTGAAAGCGGCACTCCTTTGCGGGAAACTCACCCATCATTGGCAAACGGATCTGGAATGTAAGACTCGTTTGTCTTGGCCTCGAGGCCTACGTAGCCGCGAGACACGCCGTGTCCGCCGGCCCACATGGTACCAGATTCACCCACTGGCACAGGATCCCCGTTGCCATTGAGTATATAAACGTTGTTGTTGGGGGTAGGGCGGCCGATGGACAGGCCATCGCCAACGACGAGCTTCTGCATGGTGTTGACGATGGTTGTCTCCGTGGGGCCGCAGCAGTTCCAGTAGGTCGCATGCTTGGCCCACAGATCAGCTAGTCTAAGGGGGGACGGGTCAGGAGACATGCGAATGCAAACGCCAAAGATGGCTCACGCAGAGAGTTTTGACTTACTCTTGTGAGGTGGGCTCTCCAGCGGTAGCGACGACTCTGATCTTGGGGTAGTTGGTGGGAGAGTACTTGGACAGAATAGTTGGGGTGCAAATCAACGTATCAAGCTATTATAACCAGGTTATATTGTCCATCCGACGTTAGCCCACTTTTCTTTTCCCGCCAAAACGAACAATTCATCACGATGCATGATTTCGGACCCTCCGCGTCTCTCTCCGTCTCTATCTCTCTCTCTCTCTCTCTCTCTCTCTCTCTCTCTCTCTCTCTTTCTGTCTCTCTCTCCGACACTCACCAGCTCAATAGCGGGTTCCCATTTGGGGCCCCGGATGACAAGGGTACCGCCGTTACACAAGCATGCAAATATCTCCCAGGCGGCTGTCCATTCGATTTGTTAGCAACTTGAATTTCTATTCTCACGGTGGCAATCGGAGCTGGAGGTGAAGGCCGTGCCGGGAAGCAAACGTACCCATGTCAAAGCTTATGTTGAGGACTTGTCCCACCCGATTACCTGGTCGAATACCCAGGTTTCCGGGAGACATACAGACGAGATTGGCAACATTTTTGTGTGTTACGTCGACGCCCTTGGGCTTGCCAGTTGTACCTGATTGACAAGCGTTGGTTTTCAGCTGCTGTTGGCAGGGAGGGTGCATATGGCATCGCCGAGGGCGCTGCTGGCGAGACTTCCGAAGAAATGCACGTACCAGAGGTGTATATGATGTAACATCCGCTCTCAGAAGTAGCCAGGTCTATCCATTCCCCATCACACGGCAGGTTTTCAAGGTGCTGCCGCCGCCGCTGCTGCTGCTGCTGCTCAATAATGACGGGAGTGGCCCCGGGGCAAAGATGACGAATGCGTTGAACGGTCGACGTCAAGCAGCAAATGATGTTGCCGCTGGACTGTTCAAAGACGTGCCGGATAGTAGAGTCAGGCACAACACCTCCATCAAGAGGAACATACTGAGCGCCACAGGAGAGGACGGCCCAGATGCCCACCACCATCTCGGCGCTCCTCTTGACAACGAGAGGGACTCTGTGGTGAGGACGCACGCCAAGGGTGCGGAGTTTTGCGGCAAGGGCCTGTGCCCGAGCAGCGAGTTGGCGGTATGTGATCTGCTGGGTGGTTGCACCAGACAGGTCGTGGAGGGCCACATTGTCGGGAAAGGATGTGGCATGATGGTAGAAAGATGATGTTACCGTTGGGAAGGGGCACGGGATCTTGGGACCGCACTGCATGGCAGTGTAGTCCAAATAACGGCTCGAGGTCTCCATGACACCGGCCGGCGTATAGATGTATGTATGTATGTGTGTGTGTATGTATGTGTGTACGTGTGTGTGTATGTGTGTGTGTGTGTGTGTGTACGTGTACACGGATGTGTGTAGGAGGTGTTTGATCGAGTAGTGATGGAGGAGCAGGCGGCGGAGGGGAAAGGGAAGTTGGTGTGAAGAGGGGGGAGAGCAATGAGATCGGGACGTGTTGAGCAACACATTCGTTGTCCAACCCGACAAAGAAGCCGAGTGTACCACCAATATATATACCTGAGAAAGATCCGTACATGCTCCCTCGCTCCCCTCTTTCAACGACGAAGGACTCGCGGGACACCCTGTCCAAGAAGGGTCTGGTCCGCGGCGGATAACGAACCATGCATCGCAGCCCTGACTACAATTTGGACTATGGCGGAGGGGAAGTATCGAGCGTGTGCACGAGCGGCTCTTGTTTCCGCATGGTCCTCGCTTCCTGTCGAGCGAATATGAATGTGAGTGTGTGAGTGGTCTTGGTAAGAGAAAGGCCCATCAAGATGGCGGTGTCCAGTACAAAGACACCCAGTGCTCACAGGCACGGAGGCTGAGACCTGCTAGGGTTCAAGGGCAGAAGCTGCAACATCGAGATGCACGGAAGAAGTAGTGGAGGTGGAGGAGGAACGAGCAGGGCCTGGGGAGAACAAGGACAGAGGCGATGCGGCCGGCACGGAGAGGCATGCCGGGATGCTGGCGCATCGTGTGGGCGCGAGGAACGGGCATACAGATGTCATTGGACGGGCTCCTGGGCCGCCTGCGGTCGAACGACGATATGCGCCGGGATGGTATCCGATTGCTCTTGTTCGTGGTCATGGAGTTGCCACTAGAGCCACTCCTCCTCGTCTTGTCAACTTGCCCGTTTCTCCCACTCTCGTTCCCCTCATCTTGACACACAAGTGGAGACATATGATACAGAGTTGTTAGTAGCTACTTTACGCAAAAAGGAGAAAGCATCAGGGCCGGTTGGCCGTCTGTCACATTCCGAATAAAACCCCATAACGGTCTAAGGTGAAATAGGTGAAGTTGGAAGAGGGAGAGAAAGTGGCATCATGAGGGATAGAGGGATGGAGAGAGGGGGAGGCCTGTCAAGCTGATGCCCGTTCGCAACGTCACTGAATCTTACCCAGGCTAGCTGAGAGAGGGGGGATATCAAAGTGCAGGATATGTGTCCGCACGGATATGACATAGAGCAGCAAAGCCCGAGAGATGAACCAGCCATCAGATCTGAGGAAGATACTAGTGGCCATTGGGGGAGAGACACGGGCTCTATGGAGAGAGAGAGAGAGAGAGAGAGAAGAGAGACAGACAGACAGACAGACGGACGGACGGACGGACAGACAGACAGAGAAAGCGAGAGACAAGAGGCAGAAACGAAGGAATGCAGCGGTTGGTTACAGCGGATCGAAAAGGGAACCGAACAGTCGAATCGGGGCCGCGCAGAAGAGCCAGGCTTGGCCTGGTATCCAGGCTTGGCTGAGACACTTTTTTGCGCCTATACGTGAGCGTGCACGTATGGGCGCTTGGATGTCGGGCACGGTTGTCGTAGCTCGACCAACGACGTCGTTTGATGGGGTGAGACCGCGCTGGTGCTCGTATAGCGGCACTGGGGGAGATGCGGATATGCTTGGACGCAGCCGCTGTAGACACCGAATCGGCCCTTGTGCGCACGGTTCGTGATATCGGGCCAAACCAAGATGCCGGCCTAATATGCTCTCCTCTCCCCGGTCCCATGCCATTAGGAAGGGGTCGAAAAGAGAAGGGTCACCAAACCGCAGAAGGGTAAAAAAAAAAAAAGGGAAAAAAATTAAAAAGAAAGAAAAGAAAAAAGAAAGAAAAGAAAGAAAAGAAAGAGAAAAAAAAAAGGTATCACACCCCCACATTCGTACGCACACGCCCCGGACAAAGCGCGTGCGCCGCTCACTGTGAGGAGAAGTCACTCGGACCGTGCGGAGATGGGATGGCAGATCCGCTGCCCTGGTAAAAAAAAAATTAAAAAAAAAAAAAAAAAAAAAAGCCCCATAGCGGACGGATGCGGATGAAATGCGGGTGGTGGTGAATGCTGATTGATTGATGATTGTTGATGGTGATGATTGGAGCAAAGGCAGGAGAGGGAGAGAGAGAGAGAGAGAGAGAGAATTGAAGTTTCGGGGGCATTGACGGCGCTACAAAGGGAGGCCTGAGGCTGCCTGAGGCTGCCTGAGGAACCTGTTTTTTTTTTTTTTTTTTTTTTTTTTTTTTTTTTTCAATAATTCCTTTTATTTATTTATTTATTTATTTGATTTTTTCCAATAATTCCTTTATCCCCCCCCCCCAATATTCCTTTTTCAGCCTTAATCACGCCAAGTGCGGGCCCAAAGAGGCAGTAATTGTTGTGTGTCACGTCTTACAGGTCGATTCCGTACGGCAGGAAGGCCGACTTGCCCCGTCTTACACCAAAGCCAACTGCAGCCGCTGTGTGTGTGTGTGTGTGTGTTCCATTTTGGCCCTGTGTTTTGCCCTTTGAAGCCTTTTTGCACATTCTGTGTCTCTGGTTGGTTGAATTTAATCTCACCAGCATCAGAAGCTGCCAGCCGGTACCAACGGAGAGAGAGAGAGAGAGAGAGAGAGAGTCATGGCCGCATCGCATCCCCGTGCCACAAACAGAGAACCCTGCGCCTTTTGCCCCGAGCATCACCACCGCCGGCCGATCAGTCGGTCTGTCGGTCGGCGTCTTTTTTTGCAACGAGCGCGAAACAGATGCTTGCTGAGCTGATCCTAGACCTCTCGCTCTCTCTCGACCTCTCTCTCGACCTGTCCGTTTTTGGGGTGCGTTTGGACACCCCGTCCCGTGCCGGCAGGGGAGGGGGGGGAAGCTCGAGTACGACGATAACGAAGAGGCAACTAGCGAGCGCCAATGGACCAGGCAGGCTCTTGCGTGCGTGCCTGGTCGCCCTTGGGTGCTCTGGGGCGGGCCTCGATCTCATGTGACATGTCACAGCCGGCGCGTATGTAAGAGATGACCAAGCGATAGCATTGACTTGGCTCGCCCAAGCAGGTGCAGCTTGGCATCGCGGCCCATTGGCAATCGATCACGATATCCCTGCCTACAGATTGCTCATGCCGTCGCTCGGAGCTTTCTCCAGCTGACCACGCGCTCCCCGTGGATTCGACCTGTCATTCTTTCAGCAGAGGGGTTCCCCGATTAGCGCGGCGCTGTGCGCCATGTACGCAGATCAGAGGTGCTGCCTCTTCATCTCTCCCTGGTAAAGCTGGACGGATAGACGGGGCAAAGGGAAGCCAGGAATCGAGAGCTCATGGAAACAGCTATAATGTTGCCATAAAATGTTGCCATAATCGCCGGCCCGTTGGTGGAGTCTAGGCCGCGTGATGTGCCCGAAATGCTGCCTTGCCGCTCGTTTCACAAGGCCCTATATAGCACCGTCCCCGCCTACCCCGTCATTGTGCAAGGCTCCCGGCCCCGTAGCGAGCTGATCAGCAATCTCGTCAACAATGTCTGAGCCTGCATCTTCTCTTGGAAAACTCATCCAGGCGTCGTCTCCCGTTGGTGGCGTTAGAGTCATCACTTTCAACCGGCCTCAGAAACGGAACGCCCTTTCTACTGAGCTCTTGGCTGAGTTTCTCGCTGAGCTATCCACGGCTTCTAAAGATGTGACGGTCAAAGTCATTGTCCTTACTGGAGCTGGAGGGTTTTTTTCTTGTGAGTGTGGGCGTTGCGCTTACACCATAGTTGCCGATATCACAAGCGATGGGGAAGGGGGGGCACCAAGCTTGTACCTCTTTTCTCTTCCTTTTCTGGGGGGGGGGGGGGGGGGGGTCCCTTTTTTTCCCTTTTTTTCCCTTTCTTATTCTTCTGCCCCCCTTCATGTGCTCCCTAGGCCCGCTGAAGATGAACCCCGGCTGATGATTCACCGGGACCCTGGCCTCTGCATACTACGGAGTACTAGCCGGCGCCGATCTCCGGGATATCGCCGCGCTCGATGCCGCTGGTGCTCGATCATGCCGATATCTCGAGGGCCTCTGCTCTGGCATGGCGGCTGTCCGAAAGCCGCTTCTGGCAGCTGTCGAAGGCCCTGCAGTACGCATGACCCCTTGCACAAAAAAAAATTATTTCCCAGTATTTGAGAGATGCTGATATGGGGTGGCGGAGTAGCTTGGGGGTGGGTTTGAGGTTGCCCTCATGGTGAGCATTTATTGCGTCTCTACGGAGTGCTGCTTCAGACCTATGACTTTCACGTAAAATAAGCCTCTCTCGATGGCCCGATGAACACGGAGAGATAGGCATTAGATTAGCCTTGCAAAATTCCTCGGGCTTCCTTTCTAACCGGAATAATTCTGTGTGCTGACATGAATGCGACGGCAGTGTGACATGATATTCGCATCCCAGACGCGAACCTATTTTGCGCTGCCAGAAGTCAAACGCGGGCTGATTCCTGGAGCCGGAGGCACTCAGCGCCTCACGGCAGCATTCGGCAAGTTCAAGGTATGGTCTTGAGCGACAGGCTTCTCATAGTGGCCCAATTTTTATTTTAAATATATGTTTTTTTTTTTTTATCTATTTGCGTTTTTGATGATTTGCCTGGCGGCCGCTTCATCGCATGGCTCGTGGGACTGTTGCTGCCGCACACATCACAAGATGGCCATGCACCGCTCACACCAGTACAGGCAATGCAGACTATTCTTCTAGGGAAACCCATTACGGCCGAGCAAGGGCTTTCATACGGCCTTGTTTGCGAAGTCTTCGAAGACGGAGCGGTGCTTGAAAACACCGTCAAGGTGGCCGCCGGTCTGGCCGCCAATGCCTCCGAAGCCATGCAGCTCGCCAAAGAAGCCATCTGTCGTGGTAAGAAATAAGTTCAAATCCCCTTTCGGAACCCTTTTTTATTTTTTCTTTTCTTTTATTTTATTTTCCATCGCCATTGCAATCACCACCGGCATCACTGACGCAACGTTTTTGAACTTTGGCCCGTCAACAGCCGATAGCCTTGGGCGTGATGACGAATTCGAGAGAACCCTCTATTACATCACCATGGGGACGGAAGAAAAGATCAGGGGCGTCAATGGATTCCTCGATAAATCCTGAACAAGGTTGGTATGAAGCGCACGCTGAATGATCAACAATGAAGGGGGGCCTTGTGCATTGCATCGACGACCTGACGGACAGAGAGATTTGCAGTGTACACACAATATACTCCTGGTTAAATAGTAAAGCCATTCTTTTCTCTCTCTCTCTCTGTCGATCCAGAAGCCCTCCTGTGAAAGGACAACGGATTTATTCATATTCTCATTGTGTTTTTTTTTTTTTTTTTTTTTAACATATGAGCACTAAAACAATGTTTCAGCATTGAAATATGAATATGGAAAATGACTAGGCATCGAGGATCGCAGTCATGCGCCCAGGTAGGTGTGATCATTGCCTCCGTAGCTCTGTAGCCTGAGACACACGGATCCAGCGCCCTTGCTAGAAAGCCATGACTCACAGTGGCATATCAGACAGACGCTCACAAATATTCCGCAATTCCAATTCCACATCCTGGCTTCATATGGCAGCTCAAGAGTGCAGAAGGAATGGCATGGCGAGGATGAAGAGGGAGAAGGGGGGAGGGGGAGGTCACTTGATGAGCGGATTGGCTTTGATTGAGATTGTGCCACCATCCATCTCGAACTCTTGTACTCCGTACCCGACATAGACCCCGGGCCAGCGACGGCTTCAAAGCCAATGGCCATAAAATTTCCCATCAGATCAGTTGGTTGCACTGGACAGATCGGCGAAGCTATGCGGATCACATGACAGTGCGACAATTCCCATGTTTGTCTCCAGTTTCGCTTCAAAGCAACTGCGCAAAAGCAGTTCCGCATCTGCATTTTGTTCCATGACGAACATGTTAATTTTGATTCCCGTATTTGTTTACTCTTTTTTTTTTTTTTTTTTTCGCCGCGGAGGTGCTCAAGCTGGAATGAAAGAGACGGGCAGAGAAACAAGGAAGCCTCCCCCCCTTTTTTTTTTCGACGCAGAGCCTCTTTGAGTGAGACATCGTATCATTTGCCACATTCCTTCACCACCACCACCGTTCCATCTAAGACCCTGGACCCAGACACCGCCTCCCCGCCGATCAATTCAGCACAAATGTCACATCTCCTCCCTTTCTTCCTACACACACACCCCCCGCCCCCCCCCCTCCCCCCCCTCTCTCCCTCTCTCTCTCTCTCTCTCTCGCTCTATGTGTGTGTGTCTCTCTCTCTCCTCCCCGTCCCCTTCCCACCTCGATCCACTCTGTCCCGAAGATTCTCGTCGCGAAAATTCCCCTCTATTTGTCCCCGAAAACAGATCAGCGCGGCAGACACGCCTCAAACATGCCACATTCTCACACTCTCAGACCACTTCGCTGAGACACTCGAAATTTTCCCACGCAAGAGGGGGCCTTCGCATCTCGAAGTAATGCTACCAGCAAACTTGGGAGACTCGCTGTACCCATGTACTCGGCGGTACTCCATCGTGACCTACGCTCACTTGGGCCACGAGGCTGAGGAGATTCCGTGCACCTGGTATTGGGGATATCACTTATGACGGCACCACGTCACGTTGTCGGCCGCCCAATGTAGAGGGTACAGACACAGCCCCCCCCCCCCCCTCCCCCTCCTTCTTCATCTTGAAGAAGCAATAAACAATAGAAGTAGCAATGATCTACAACGACAAACAGGGTGAATGGACACAGAGCAACCATGTGGATGGAAACGGACGACGAATTTAACTCGGAGCCAGCGGTGCAGGGATTGCTTTTGCCAGTCTTTCCGGCTTGCTTCAGGTGAGAGAACCTGGCAGATGGAGAAAAGTGGGTGATCTCCCGTGGGATTGAACGGCCGGGATTTCCATTGAGACATCATACATGTTCAGACACGCAAATTCCAACGGGCTTCTTCTGTTCGCAATTTCATCTTGTCTGTTGCAGGTGAAAATGCTTCACGCAAGTGAGGCTATATTGCGGCCTTGGACTTGGCCCGCCCACCCCCCTTTTTTTTTTTGGCGGCACATTAAAACTGGAGGATTCTGGACACTGTGAAGAAGAAGAAGAAGAAGAATAAAAATAATAAAAATAAATTATAAATACATGAATGAATGGATACATGAATGAATGAAAAGAGGTTAAAGAGGCCCAGCTCTACATCCGAGGACGGCACAATGACGCTAAAAATGACCCTATGAAGTCCATAGTTCTTCATCTATCTACTACATCTTATTGTTATTTCCAAGTTGAATGCTCTGATAAAAATGTTTCTATAGATGGAAAGTGGTCCACATGGATGGCTTCCCATTGTCAATCATTTGCAGATATCAAGAATTCTCTAGACCCATGGAAATGTGTCTTTTCTACCCTAGAAGTAATGACTTTTTTTTTTGACTGGGTAAAAAAGGAAGAGAGGTATGTATATATTTCTCTGGCAGAACCTGTAATACCTACCTAAAGGGGAGAAAATTTAAGAATATTGTTTCTTTTTTTTTAAAAAAATATATATATATATATTGAAACAAAAAAATAAGAGAAAAAAAATGAAATAAAAAAAAAATGAAAAAAAAAAGTTGTAAATCGTCTCCTTACCGTCTCTATTTGCATTAAAAAAAACCAGATTTTTCCCCCCTGTAATCCAATTCACAATCCGCCAACAGAAGGATTGAATTTATTTCCCCACAACTTCCAGCACTTCTTTGTCAGCAAATTTCATTCTCGTCACATGTCAACGAAAGAAAGGGCCATTTTCACACCACCATAGAATACATCTGTATATATTCATCTTTATACATTTACTATATACATATATATTATTATCATTATTTATTATTATTCATTATTCATCATTTCATCCATCTACATCCAGCGTAACATTTCGCCTCCACCAATCCCTTCACCATGTCCCAGCAAAAAGCCCTCCGCGACTGGCTCTACCTCTTCATCATCGGCACGCAGCTCTTTGGCATGCTCGGTAAAGCAAAAAAAAAAAAAAAAAAAAAAAAAAAAAAACATTTTTCATCTCCCATTGCTAACGAATATCCTCCCCCCCCCGGTTTGTCATCGTCTCAGCGCTCGATCTCGTCGCCTTTTACCCCGAATCCCTGTACCGGCCGCCATCCGCGCCCTTCCACTTCCTCGTCTCTCTTCGCGACTTTTACGTCTCGGCCACCGGCGACCCCTTCTTCGCCCGCCAATCCCACGAGCCGTGGTTCCAGGTTTTCCTCTACATCGAGGGCCTCGTCCAGCTGCCTCTCGCGGCGTATCTCGCGTCTCGGCTGGCTTCTACAAAGCCCACGTCGGGGCCCGCAGAGCTCGCTGGGCTGGCGTTTGGGTCGGTTACGTTTATGGGCTCTGCGGCGTGTTGCTTCGAGCTGTGGCATATGGGCGACGATGTGGTGAGCGAGGAGAAGAAAGGCGCGTTGCTCTATGGGACGTATCTGCCGTTTGCCGTCATCCGTAAGCCACTCATCTCCGTCTTTCTCCCACACCTACCCAAGCCAAAGAAAAAAAGAAAAGAAAAGAAGAATAAAAAAAATAAAAATAAAAATAAAAATAAAACCCTCCTCTTCCAAAGACTAAGATCAAAATGTACCAGCTGCTCTGTTGGCCGTGGACATGTATCTGCGACTGCTGCCTCGCGTCCGACAGCCTGTTGTCAAGGCAAAGGCTCAGTGAGCGTCGTCGTCATTTCTTTCATGATGGACGCGGAGAGAAGGAAGAGCCATTTATCAAGGGTCAGTTCATTGCAGCGTACGAGAAAAAAAGCCAATCCTCGGAGCATTCTTTGCTTTGCACTCCTTTTTGTTCCAACCACAGGGCAGCCCACCCAGACTCCAGTCACCCTCACCTCGATACAAAAAAAAAAAAGAATTTTTCCTCCATGAATACATACATACAGACATACATACATACATACGCGGCTCCCCACACCGTTCGCCTAGTCCTTTCTTTTAGAGTATCCCCATCCGTTGCCCACGCCATAGCCCAGAGGCGTCGCTCCACCCATGGATCTTCCCTTGAGCCTCCTCGGCAGAACCACTCCCATGGTGTACATGCCCGCGACCAAAAGGCCGGCCATGAAGGAGACGAGGCTGTAGAAGACGGTGCTTGCGTATATGTGTCCGCCCAGGCCTTGCCATTCCACCCTGCCCTCCGTCTTGGGCAGCATGGGGGTCGGGAACCATCGGACGGAGAAGCTGAGGGGCAGGGGATCGCCTATGACGAGCTTCTTGGTGAAGGAGCCGGCCATGTGGCTCAGCGGACTGGTGCTGTACGAGACGGCGGAGTCGAGCACGCCGCTGTCGTGGTGATGGGCGTGGTGCTTGGGCATGCTGTGCAACAGCACGTTCATGTGCGTGCTGATGTGCATGTGGCTGAGCTGCAGGGTGCCGGCCAGGGCGAATATCAGCGGAATGTGCTCCTGCTCGGGCAGCTTCTCGCCAACGACCTCGACGTGGGCGGGCGGCCGGGCCGGCAGGCGGCACGAGAGCGGCGCGTCGTTGTGGATGTAGAACTCGAGCAGGTGGAAGAAGGGATCCGTGATCATGGCGACGGTGCAGTTGACCTCGCCCTCGACGCCGTACTGGAACTGGAGAGGCTCGCCCGTCTCGTTGCACGTGGGGAACGGAATCCACTGCAGCCGGTGATCGGGCAGCTCGATGTGTTCGCCCGTGTCACTGTAAAAAAAAAAAAAAATTAAAAAAAATTTCACCGTCAGCATCGCTGTTTTTTTTTTTTTTTTTTTTTTTTTCCAGTGATTTCTTTTTAATCAGAGCTTCAATCCAGACTCACGAGCTCCGGTTCATGCATTCCACATGAATTGGCGCGCCGTAATGATACGACGGCAACGTGCCCGGCAGGTTCGCCGCAGAAAACGACGCCAGCCCGCCGACCAGGATCGCGACGACGGCGAGAAGCATCGTGATGATGGTGGCTTGCTTTGTCGAAGGTTTTTTTTTTTTTTTTTTTTTTTTTTTTTTTTTTTTTTGGCAGTTTTGGTTTCGAAGAGTCGGAAGTTCGTTCAAGCCTTTTTCCCCTCCTCCTCCTCCCTTTTTTTTTTTCTCTCTGCGCTTTTGCCCTGTTTTTTTTTTTTTTTTTTTTTTTTTTTTTTTCCTCTTAATTAAATCTCTTATTTCTCCGTGGTTTGCCGTCAAAGTTTCTCCCCCTCCCCTCTGGTTCAGGTTCAAACTATGTTGCGATCCATCTGGTCGACCGAGGAGTAAAAGAAAAAAAAATTAATTTTTCATATTTTTTTTTTTTCGATGCCGTATTTCGATGCGTTGTTTCATGACAAAGATGGGAGAGAATTTAATGTATGAAAAACGCACGCGCTGCCCCCCCAATAATCTGAGAGATGGGGGACCCGCCAAAATTTGGGTGCTGCGCCACAGTTTTTTTTGGGGGGGCGCCACGTCGTGGCTTGTGGCAAGTATACTGATATATTATTGATTGTTACGAGAAAGGTTTCAACACGAGTCACGAATTCGGGATTTATAAATTTTTTTTTTTTTTTTTTTTTTTACTTTTGTTGTATTTAGTAATTGGGAGGAGTTGTCAAAAAAAAATGATGATGCCTTTTTCCACAATTACCAAAGACTTGGGAAAATATATCCCTCCTCTCTCTGTTAGTTCATCCCTTTTTCTCTTTATTTCTCCACGGTCCCAGTCATCGTGATGATGAGCCAGTTGAGGCTCCATCCCTCGCCGTGATACTTGTCCTCGAAATAGCGCTTCAACAGGCCCTGCACTTCTTCAATCGGGTGCGCCTTTCTCACCTCTTCGCTCCAAAAGGTGCTCATCACCCACGGCAGCATCAATCCGATACATAGCAAAAACTCGTCTGCGTCCTTTAATCGATAGGTTCCCAACGTCTGCTTGACCGTCACGTTTGTAAGCCCCAGCTCTTGCAGATGCTTCTCGACCCACGCCGCGTCGTCCCAGTGGCCGGAATTGTGCAGTTGCATGGGCATCGGGTTTGGGCACGGTGCGTCGAACGGCAGCGACTCCATTGCTGAAATAACGTCCGGGAACCACAACATGTTGGAAGTGGCCTTGGCCCATGTGGAAGCGCCAAACATACCGCCAGGCTTGAGGACCCTGATGCTGTCTAAGGAAGGCTTGTGTAAGCAAGGATAACACGAAAAAAAAAGTTTTGTGTGAATAAATGATGGGCGATGGTGATGGGGCGGGCGTGTGTGTGTGTGAAGCTCAAAATTCTGCTCTCATCATCATTATAAATCTTTTTATTACCTTTGACCAAGGCATCGGGATCCGGGACGAGGTGGAGAGCCAGACCGGCAGCCACATGGGTGAAGGAGTTTTCAGGAAGCCCGGAGTCCTAAGACGGAAAAAAAAAAAACACACAATTAGCAGCCGAGTCGTATATTCATATATTATATATATATATATATATATATATACAAGCAACACAAAAAAAAACGCAATGCACCTACCATGGCGTCAAGCAGTTTGACCTCGGTATTCACCCACTTCTCGCCAACAATCCTCTTCTCCACCAAGTTCACCATGGGAGCGGAGTTGTCCGTACATGTAAACGAGCTCGCCTGAAGAATCTCGACCGGCAACAAGGCCTGCACCTCCTGCGTCATTACGCCTGTTGCGCACGCGCTGTCCAGAAGAGTGATGGGCTTTGCGATTTGGCCAGCCTTGAGTCCCATGTGAGCGATCAACGCTTCGTCAAGCGCTCGCAGGACTCCCCTCGAGAGCGCGACAAAGTTTTGCTCAAACATATCGAGACGCTCGTCCAGCTTTTGGAAATGCTCATGAAGAGACGAGGAGATGGTTTCGAGGTCGTTTGCGGATGCCATCTTGGAGAATGGGAAGGTTATTGCTACTGGAATCAAAAAAAAAAAAAAAGTAAATAATGTAAAAGTAATTTATGAAATTTTGAACTTTGACTTTGTATATTGGAGGAGAGAGAGGGAGAGAGAGAGAGAGATGTGTATATATATATATATATATATATATATATATAGATAGATAGATAGATAGATGGATAGATGGATAGAATATAATATAATAATGAATTCAAACAAAACCAAAGGGGGGAGAAAAAAAAGAACAACCGGAATTAAAGGGGGAGCGCCTCCTCGTCTTTTATGCAAGGACATGAGTCACAGCATCGAGACGTCAAAACATTCAAACCTTGACCTGAAGCAAAGGGTTTGTTTGTTTGTTTGTTTGTTTTCTATTTACGCCCCCCTGACTAATAATCAGTGACATCCCCGAGCGGAGCGAAGAGGTCGGCTAACTAATATGTGCTAGAGCTAACTAATGTATCTATTTACATATTAGTTAGCTCTAGCCGACCTCCTGAAGCAAAGGGATCAACCAAGTTTTTTAACTACTTTCTCACATTGTGAGCATCTTGCTCTAGGCGCCACTTTTGCTTCACCCGTTTACGCTTTTCTTCTCTTACCAATGTTTTTTTTTTTTTAATTTATTTTTATTTATTTATTTTTATTTATTTATTTTCATTTAATAGTATAATATTAATTAATACGTGTAACAAATTTCGTTCTTGTCGTGGTGTGGCTTGCGAAAAAAAGATGACATCAGCACTAGCTTGGATGACTAAGCCGGCGTAATGGCTGGGGCTGTGTTTTTTTGCACTATAAAGTTTTGATGATGGGGGCTTGTCTTTGCTTCTTGAGATGGAAGAAGCAGAACGAAATTCAGACTGGGGGAAAAGAAAAGAAAATAAAAATTTTGAGTCAATAAAAAAGTAAATAAATAAATAAATAAAAATGAAAATAAAAAAAAAAAAAAGAGAGAGAGAGAGAGAGAGAGAGAGAGAGAAAACGTTGGCTATGCTGGAAGCCTCGTCCCCAAAGGAACAAGGGGCGTCTCGTCTTGGCTACATAGATGTGAATCAAGTGCCTTGACCTCGGTTTTTTTTTTTTTTTTTTTTTTGCAAGTTTCCTTGATGACATCGCGCCCCAAAGTCTTACACGACGCGCGCCATCTTTTTGATGTTTTGATGTTTTGGTTTTTTTTTTTTTTTTTGTCTGACACCAACCCGGTTCCCGGGTTTTGCTTCCCCCCCCGGGTCGCCGCCTCACAAGTCTCGAATAAGCAAGCAGGCACAGGATGCAAATTTTGAAAGCAACGTGAGGGCTCTCTCTCTCTCTCTCTCTCTCTCTCTCAGTTGAATAATAAGACTCGTGGAAACAAAACTACCGCGCGTAAAACTTGAAAAATCCGCCTTTCTCTCTCTCTCTCTCTCTCTCTCTCTCCCGTCAAGGCTCGCCAACCGGACAAACCATTGTTATCTAACCCCGCTCCCGCATTCAACCGCCCGTCCAGTAACAAGCTAAAACCACTAGCGAATCCGAGAGAGAGAGAGAGAGGGTGTGTGTGTGTGTGGACTTTTGCAGTAGCCTCCAAAATAACTCCTCCTAGTCTCCAAGCCCATCACTTTGCCTCCTCTTTTCCTTTCTTCTTCTTCTTCTTCGTCATCAATTTTTCTCTGTGTCCTGCCTACGGGAGACCTGGCGAAACACATATCCACAGCCCCCAAACTAGCTCCTTCTGTCGACTATGCCATAACCACCACAACTTTTCTCGTTTTGTCTTTTTTTTAGCGTTCCGGAATCGTCTATACCGATCAAAAGACGGGCGAAGCAAAGCGTCGTTCATTATGGGCTAAAGCCGGAGAAAGGGATGAAAGAGGGGGGGGGGGGGGGGTGTGTTTAAAAAAAAAACGTGGATGTCGGCCGATCGAGTGCGGACGGTCTGGGATCGGAACCGGGAAATGAGGGGCCGGGACACCCGGAGGTGCCCGGCAGGAACGTATTTGTGAGATCGGGGAGTCGTGCGAGAGCTTGTGCAAGACTGTGTGGCCCGATGCTCTGGTATCGTATATATGCGTTGATAATGCAAGGGTATATCGGAATATCGTATGTTTGTTGGTTTGAAGAGCAGAAAAAGGGAGTCGACCCTCTTATAAAGAACGAAAAAAAAAAAAGAAGAAAAAAAAAGAGAGATTATGAGAAAAAAGAGCGAAAACGCCAGACCCAGCCGGCCCACAAATCACAAATCTCATCAATCCGGACTCCGGATCAGCAACCCCATCCATAATCATCCCCCCTCCTCTCTCTCTCTCTCTCTCCAAAAGTAGACAGACATATCGGGAATAAAAAAAAATTAAAAATAAAAATAGGAAAAAAACAACAACAACGGCCTCCCCCCTCTCCCCTCTTATATACTCATACTCATACTCATACTATTGCCTTGCTTACTCTCTCCCCTCTCCTCTCCACACTAGATCAACCACTCCCACTCCCCCTTCTATACCGAACAAGCAGAGATAAGAAAAAAAGAAAGAAAGAAAGAAAGAAAAAGAGGTACCTGCAGCTCTCATCACCGACTCAAACCATGCCACGTAAACGCCCTCCCGGCCCTTCATCCCCAAACAGGAAACCAAACGCTTACTCTTGGCCTTCTCTGCCCCCCCCCCCCTTTACGGGTGCCAGTGCATCCCGTCCCCAATTAGGCCTTGCATAGTCCTACGCAAGTGGAAAAAGGGAAGAGAACTTCAAAAAAAAATGAGGCGGTCAATATGTACGTGTCCATTCGTGTCCTAGGCCCTGATCCCTGATCCGTGCAACGACATCCTATCAAATCTACCGATCTGCTCCACGGCGCGTTCGTCTCGCCTCAAAAGAAGAAGTATAAAAAAAAAAAAAAAAAAAAAAAAAAAGACATGATCATGATGACCCTAAAAAGAGGAGCAAAGCCAAGCTTCCACTTTTTTTTTAAAAAAAAAATTTTTTTTTTTGCTCTTCCCGCACTTCGCGAGCGTCCAATCGACGCGTCTCGGCCCGCTTATGCCCGTCTTCCAGTGGTCATATTTCCTCGACATGCTGGCCTTTGCCCGGTCTGCCATGTCTCCCATGCTCGTGATGTGACTGGACAAAAATTATCATCCCTTGGGCATCTATTCGACTAAAAAAAGAACACGACAGACGACACACGCCTCATCCCGGAGCCCTGCCATTGTCGGGGGGAGGGAAAAAAAAAAGAAAAAAGGAAAGAAAAACGAGGCAGTCATTCAAAGCCAATCAACACCATCAAAACATGGGAGTAAATAAAAATAAAATAAAAATAAATAAATAAATAAATAAAAGGGCCTCTTCTCTCTCTCTATTGGTTGTTCCAATATTTTTCGCTGAAAAATAAATAAATGAAATATGAAATATGGATAAAAATAAATAAATAAAAGATGGCCCGCGCTCCGATTTCTTTTGCCCTCACATAATACTACATACCTACCAGTGCGTGTCTACTTTATCCCACGCGCATATACATATATATATATATATATATATATATATACATATATATATAATATATGCCTGTGTTCGTCTTGTGTTCGTCTTGTCTTCTCTTATACAGTAATTGGAATCCTTTGTTTAGAATGACCCTTGCCCGTTTGGCGCCCCATCACAAACCAGATTTGCATGTCGTTTTGTCGTATTCATCTCTCTCTCTCCTCTCTCTCTCCTCTCTCTCTCCTCTCTCTCTTTCTTTCTCTCTCTCTCTCTCTCTCTCTCTTTTTTTTTGGCCTGCTTTTCCCTTTCCATCCTCTCCTTTGCCATTTGCCCTTCAGTTTTGACTTTGAACCGAGCAAATTGAAAGAGAAAGACAAACAACAACAACAACCAAAAAAAGACAAAAATGATTACCATCCATCCAACCATCCTCCCCTCTCTAATCCTCCAACGTAGCTACCACCAAAAAAAAAAAGAAAGAAAAAGGATAAAACAAAAAAAAATTCAAAGAGTCCACTGGATCCGCTCATATCTCACATCTCACATAAATCTAAGGCTCGCTGTTGGCACCCGCTCCACTAGCCCGGCCACCTCTCTCCGCAGCATCCTCAGCACCCGTCGTACATCTGCTAGGTCTGCGCCGCCGTTGTTGTTTCCCTGTCCCGGAGGTGGCAGAGCAGCCTCGCAACGTTGCAGGAGGTCGCTGACAGAAGGGCCAAGCGAGCCTCCCTTGCCTGCGCCGCCACGTCGCCGTACTTCAGCCACCCAATCGTTGACCACGTAGACGATGATCTCGATGACACGGCTACGCACCATGCCGCTAAAGCCATAGTCCTGCGTATCAAATGTGTTCTCGAGCACACGGACTATCGTATCGTGAGACACTCCCAGAGACAGGAATAGCTGGACGGGCCACGTAGGATCGGCGCCAATGGTAGCGTCTTGCTGGAAAGCGACGGCGTACCGGCATAGCTGCGGCAAGAGAGTCTGGATGGGGAAGACGAAGCTGTCGAGCGACGTGTGGTGAGCGATATTTTGAATCTTACTCGTCACAGCCTCGTACGGCAAGGGGGGCAGCGGCATGCCCGCCTCTACCGCCTCGTGTCTCGCCATCACTTCGTCGTGGGTTTGCTGGATCAGGTTGTCCCACGTCCCCGAGATGGTCGTAGGGTTGCGGTAGTTGGCCGTGTGATAGATGAGCAGACACAGATCGTAGTATCCAGCCTGGTCAGCATAATCGTTGAAGAGCTGCAAAAGAATTCACGTTAGCACCGCTTCTTTTGTCTCTCTCTCTTTCCCCCCCCTCAAAAAAAAAAAAACAGTTCTTGTCATTGGCAAAAAAAAAAAAAAAAAAAAAAAAAAAAAAAAAAAAGGCTCAAAAGTAATCCTTACCTCTGAAAGGCTGATGATCCTGCAATCGAGAGCCTTTGCAATCTCAAGCTTTCTATCCGCATCGATTCTATCATCCGCTATCAAGCGGCCTAAAAGATCGTCCTGGATGTTGGCGACTTCCAGCAGATCTGTCACCTCGTGGTTGAGTCTCTGCTGCTGTTGTCGGCTGATGCCAACCGTCGCTACGTTGGCATTGGCCTTCGCTAAGCTGAGAAGCCTGAGCCTGTCCTTGATACCGAGCGCAAAGTCGGAACCGGCTAGCTTAGCCTGCACTTCCGCCGCATTAAAGAAGCGGCTCCGATTGGTGTAGAAGCGGCAGAGGAGGTCGGCGTGCTCCACGTTGGTGCCCGCCAGCCGCTGCAGGAATGTCACAACGTGCGGAGAGTCGATGCCCAGTATCCGTTCGGTCCATCCCTGCTCAATGTACCACTCGTACAAATCAAAGTGGAACACTTCATCATCCGATCCGTTGACCACCTCGTACGCCTCATTCCTCTTGGTTGCGATGAGCGTTGGCCGCCCGTCAACCGCCAGAGGCTCGATGCTCGAGGCAGCATCGAGGTGCCGCAGAACCTCGTGGATGAGGTCATAGACCCGCCGCCTCTCGTTGAAGGCGTTGACGCGAGGGTCGGCCGCGGGCTTCCCGTCGTTGATCCACATCAAGGCCGTATTGCCTCTGTCTTGCTCTCGGGCGACGTAGAGGCACAGCTGGACGGCGCCGGCGTAGTATTTCAAGTCAATGTACTGCGCTATGGCGCTCTGCAGGTTGCCAAACGTCAGGCTGCGAGCTACCTTCTGGAAGAGGGTCAGGCTCTCGTTGAGGAGGATCCTGGACTGGTTGGTGTTGGGGGGCTGCTCGGATGCTCTCTTCAGCGACTCCTGCGCCTTGAAGATGACCACGTCGTCTGGGCTGCAGAAGCTGCCGCACCTCCGCCTGAGCGCGTCCGCCACCGTCTCGACGTTTGAGCCGCTCTCAATGTTGCGGTTGACGATGGCCTTGACCAGCAGTTTGGCGAGATCCTTGCCATCTGCTTGCGAGAAGAGCCTCTCGTACGTCAGGTCCTTGAGGTGTTGTCGAGAGGCATCGTCCAGCCTGACAAAGATGTCCGACACACGCTCGTCGAACAGCATGAGCACAAACGAGATGCCCTCCGAAATGCTCTCCATGAGTTTCTGGAGCGCATGCAGTGCCTGATGCTCCGCCTGCAACGCCACCTCTTCCTGTCGGCTGGAAACCCGCTGTAGGTCGGAAGGGCCAGACATCCCCTGGATAAGGCCCTTGTTAGACTCGATGAATCGCCTTAGCCGCTCGAGGCTCTCCTGGATAGCAATGAGCTTGGGGAGAGGAATCGTTGAGGCGACGGAAATCGTTCCGTTGGGGGCAACGCTCGACTGTATTACGGGGGCCTTCCAAAGCTTCCTGATTAGTCTTGACAAGTACAGCGCCAGCGCGTCATGCCGGGACGATAGCTTGACCGAATCTGTCGTCAGAGACGACCCGTCCGTTTCGACTATGGTAGGCTGGCCGCCAAAGTCGACGAAGAGGGCTCTCGCTCGATCCTCTGTGACCTGGTCAATTGCCTTGACGGAGCCCGGTCGAGAATCGCCTCCGTGCCCGCAGGCCACGGCCAGAGCCGTCGAGACCGTCTCCACGCGTCCATAGAGGAAAATGAGGCGACGACACATGAGGTCCAGCGCCTCGTCTCCCGGCGAATCCCGAATGGCGGCGGCAAAGGCATCCACCAGCCGCCGCCTCCGGATGACGTGGATGCCCGTGTTGGTGAGAACGGCGAATTCGCTGGGGGGTTCGTCGAACTGAACGGCCAGCTCATTGCCAAACCCAACCGGTTGGCTGGCAGCCGCAAAGGGTTTTGTTATTAGGCCGACGGCCTCGGCCCGACTGCCGATGTCGATCCAGCTAGCTTGCTCAAAGTACCTCAAGGGGGTCGTAGGCGACGTTCGCTTTATTCTCCCGGTTTCGGGGCCGGCCACAAACAGCGAGTCGGAGTTTGGGTCGTCATTTTTGCTGACAAAATCCAAGAAGAACCCGGGGGGGAATCGTGCGCCCCGCCGGCTCGATATCAGCATGGTCGAGTCGAGATCAACCACGGCCTCTCCCGAAGGCTGGCCGTTGACCCCAAACTGGGTCGACCGGCGGGTCGCCGCCGAGGGGGGGAATTTGATGAACTGGACCTGCATGCTCTGGGGGGCCAAGTTCGCCTGGGATCCGTACAGGTAGGAAGAAGCATTGGTGGCGCTGAAGAAGAGGCGGCAGCCAGTGTCCGTCAGCGCCATGAGATGCAGCTTCGAGGCCTCTTGCTTCGAGATGGGGCTGATGGAGACGAGATTGGTCCGATCCGTCAGAAGTCTCGACTGCGTAATCATGTGGGCAATATCCCGGAGGCAGTGTATCTTGGTCTTCTCAATCACCTTGTTCAGCCGTTGGGAAGACTCCATGTGATAGGTTCGAATGGTTGACGTGCTTGAGAGGGTGTAGACCAGCTTCCTCGTGTCGTCGATGACAATGTCTACCAGGTGCTCGGGATCCCTTTGGGACCAGAAGCCAGACTGCAAGCTGACAACGCTGGACCAACCAGGGTTCGAATGGTTGATCTTACCACACCGGTTCGAAAACCACTTTTCCTCAGACTGGTAGTAGAGCTCGTTGATGTCGACGTCGCTGCATCCGCCAAAAAAGATGCGACCATCGGCGGAGCCGCTGATGACGCGGATGTCGTTTCCGCGGATGGGCAAGGCCATCTTCGTCAGGTACAAGTTGATGGTCTTTGTGCCGGCAGATGCGTCCGCGGCGGTCATGCCGATCAGGATGATTTCTGATGACGTCGCCACGACCAGGACATGCTTAATCGTATTGATAAAGATGCCGGGCTTTGGGGGAACCAGCGCAACGGCGTGGATCGTGTGCGGCTGGTCTTCAAAGCCGATAAGCTCGGGGTCGGAGTGGGTGTAGTCCCAGAGATAGAGCGAGTTATCGATTACGACCCAGGCATGGTTGATCTCGGCAAACAGCCCCATGAGGGTTTGGAGCTGGCCGGTGTTGTAGTGATCGAAGATTTGGTTCGGGATCGGGTACATGTTCGTCTTTTGGAAGGGGGCCCAGGCGGAATCGGAGCCCGGCAGCTCATAGTCGGATGATGCTCCCTCTTTTCACACAAGCTGTTAGTCCAGCCCAGCCCAGCCCAGCCCAGCCCCTCCTCCATCGGGTGAAGATATCAACTTACGTCTGCAGTATGCGTCCAGATCGGGGAAGCTCTCGTCGAGTTGCAAGAAGGAGTTGATGGCCTTGGCGGCCTTGAGGACAGGCGGCATGTTTTCGACGCGTGGGGGCGGCAACGGAGTCAGGGAGGCCAACCCCCCCCCGTCCACATTGGCCACTGCCGTCGCCGCCGCCGCCGCCGTCGACCCCGTCGACACCACGCCGTGAGCAGCTGCTGTGGCGGCCGCCGCCGATGTTTGGGCGCCCTGGCCGTCAGAGGCGGCGAATAGAGTCCGGCGGACGGGATCGTGCGAGGTCTGATACCGCGAGACAATGGCCGGCGTGTTTAAAAATGCTCCCGGCACAGGGCGCACCGGCGTAGCGGGAGGGAAGGACATGTCGGGCAGCAGATGGGTCGTGCCGTGGCAGATGGCTGCTTCACCTTGACCAGAGCCGCGGATGGAGGAACGCGCTGGTCAGACCATCAAGGACGGGAGCCGCACGAGCTGTTGGCCGTGGCGCAATCTGGAGCTGTGCGCGTCCAAGTCCGAAGCTGCTCCCCGCGATCGCGAATTGGAGTGGCGGGTGCGTGGGAAAAGGGCGGCGAGAGATGGCGATGGCGGCGCCCAAAGCGAAAAAAAAAAAAAAAAAAGATTGAACAAAAACTTGGAGGATTATTTTGGTGCAGCACTGGGAGAGAGAGGCTGGCACAGCTCGCATTTTTCGTCCCTGGAACGTCGAATTGCGCTAGTCCGGATTAGGGCCGCCTGGCGCTGTGACCGATCTTGGTCGGGGTACGTACCTTGGGCGCCTTTAGCACGGTACTATAAGGTACCTGTGTACCTTGAGTTCAATGGGTACTACCTTATAATACGGTAAGGCAAGGTACGCACTACCAGTTGGCAGTAGGTACTGAGTACATTATTATCTACAGTACTCCGTATGGATTATTCCGTACTAATATAAGTACTAGGTACTCCTCTCCCTCTTCTCAAGCGCGCACACAAACGACGACGAGAGGGCGCACTTTCATCACGAGGCGCCTTTCATCACGAGTTGTTTTCCGGCTCTATTGTCCCGTTTCCCATCCAGTGATTGTCGGGATATTTCAGATTCTCTATAGATGTTGGAATCGGCTTAATTCAAAACTGGCGATTTATACGCGTCATTGACCCTTTTTGCTCTGATAAAATAGATCAATCGCATCACGATTCACTCTCTGCTCTTGACTTGGGTCCTCCTACATGTTCAATTTGGTATATCTGCCAACTACCTACCTAACCTGCAGCACATAGTAGCTGCTAGATATTTCACTTTTGGAATCCTGGGAAATTCAGTTTACTTTTTTTTATTTTTATTTTTTTTTTATTCTTATTTTTTCATTTTTTTGAAAAGCCCAAGTTCGTTTGCATTTAAAATGACAAAAACGGAGGCTGTATTAGTTGATGAAAACTCGAAATCATGCTCGCATCATGATGCCTTTCAGATGTACGATAGCGTATCGCTGACACCTCATGAACGTCAAGAAGAAGCATTATTATTATTATTATTATTATTATTTTTTAAAAAAATCCCGGCCCCCCCCCTCTCTCTCTCTAACACACACACACACGAGTTGCTACTCTCTTACATATAGCACATGCCAAGGCATCATTGTGGCACAATTTGTTCCTCTTTTTTTTTTCCCAATTTTTTTTTTTTGCCCAAGGTGGAATTTCGGCCACTTACTGCTTCTTTGCCTCGCGAGCTTGCTTGCGAAGGGCCCGTCGGCGGATATCAAAATGCGACCTCTTGTTGAACCAGATGGTCAAGGGGTTGCTGGCGCCCACGGCGTTCTCAACCACCCACAGCAGGAATGCGTGGCTCCACCACGGCGTGTACGTGTACGGCGCGGTCTGGTAGCCGCCACGTCCAATCTTACCCAGCGCAGACTTGACAAAGGCACGCGGGTTGGGGATGAGCAGACTAGGGCGGCGCACCTTGCTCATGGCGGTAGTGACAAGGTAGCTGAGGACCAGGTAGACATCAACGTTGTAGTCGGACAATTCAGAGGACAGAGCATTGCTCCACTGCTGAAGGAATGCCTTGCTGCCGGAGTAAGTCGCCAGGTAAGGAGTAGGAGTCCAGCCGCCGAACGAGCCCATGGTCAAGATCAAGCCGCGCTTGCGCTTCTGAAGGATGGGGGCGACCACCTGCGTCGTCTTCAAGGTCCCGAGGCAGTTGATGACGACGATGTTCTGCAGCTCCTCCCTGGAGGTCTCCAAGAATGGCACGGGTATGCTGTGGCTCTGGCCGACGTTGTTGATCAAGATGCCAACATCCAGGCCCTGCACAATTTCCCGCAGTCTTTCGTAGTCTGCATCGTCATCTCGGGCATAGTCCATCGCAAGCGTCTTGACCTGCAGGCCCTTGCCGGGATGCCTTTGTTCAATCTCTTTGGCCAGAGTATCGAGCTTCGACTGGGTTCGAGAAACGAGCACGAGGTTGAAGCCCTTGGCGGCGAGCTGCGTGGCATACTCCTTGCCCAAGCCGTCGGAGGCACCAGTGACGACAGCCCAGGTGCCCGGCCCGCCATACTTGCGAAGCTATCTCGCTGATTAGCAACAAACGCGCCCCAGTCCAACCCGTAGCTGTCGACGGGGACGGAGGGGCTCTTCTTACATTGGTACCAGGGAGCAGGAATGAGCCGAGGACGAGCGAAAGGTAACTAAACAACTTGGATCCCAAGAAAAGCGCGCCAACGCCGGCCAAGGCCCATTGGAGGGCCTGAGGGACGTTCTCTAGGAAGCTCGCGATCGATTCCATGGCTGGTGCAGCGCTCTGCTTTGGAAGATGTTGAGGTAAACAGAGGGGGAGAAGATTTTGGTGGGCGAGCTGTGGTGGGCGAGCTCGCCTTTAGCCCGCCACGTTGGGCTGCCGCTCGGCCAATCATCAAAGCTTGCATAAACTCCATTCGCAGGCTTCGCAGGGTCGTCACAGATGGTAACTTCCGAGGTGCGTATCTGAAACGAGCAGCCTTGTGAGCGCGAGGTGGAAAACTTTTGAGCACAACGAGAAGCCGCTGGTTGTTATTTTCGTCTTAACAATTTGCAGCGCAATCGTTGGAGTATTACGTCTGATTGATTACCAGGTGCTCGCATGCTGATGGGCATCCTTAGTACTGAGGCACAGGGCACAGTCCGCTGTATTTTGGCCCCCCCCCTCCCCCGGGAAATTGTTGATCATCTAATGGCCTTGATGGGTCCGAATTTTCCCAACATCCATCGAATTAGTAGCTGGGACTTCTGGTACATTAGTACTACTAGTAGGTACCTAGGTACTAATGTAAGCCGCTACAGGACCTGAGTACGTACCGAGTACCTAAATTTTGTACCTTTGTTGGATAACCGCAAAACTGGGTTTAAACTTCCAACGCGATACTTTGGAAGTCCAACCGCGCTTCGTCCTCCATCCTCGCATTGAACATACACAACTTTAGCCATGGACTTGCTCAAGTCAATCCTGCCGCCAGCCAAGGGCATCCTGCCCTACTACATGCTCATTGTGCGTAGCCGAACCAACCCTCGTCTCTCCGAGAGACTGGAGCAGCTGATTTTGAATTGTTGACATGAACCCCCCTCCCCCCCTTTTTCCTCCCTCGGTATCCGCAGCTCTCTGTCGTGTCAATCGGCAACTCCCTCCAAGCCTACACGACTCTGCACTTCTCACGGCGCGTCTACAACGGCCGCTTCATCCGAAACTCCAAGCTGCCCCCCGCGTCCGCCAAGCACAACCCCGAGGACTCGGTCAACAAGCTGGTCCATGCCCAGAACGACCCCAAGGCTACCGACCAGCTGACGCCCCTCGCCGGCAGGCTGTTTGGCACCTGGACTCTCATCACATGCATCGTTCGGTGCTACGCGGCGTACCATTTGAACATCGGCCCGGTGTACAACATTGCCATCTGGACGTATGTGGTTGCGCTGGGCCACTTCGCTAGCGAGCTGTTTGTGTTTAAGAGCATGACCTTTGGTCTCCCTCAAGCCTTCCCTTTTACGCTGGCCACGGCGGCCCTCATCTGGATGCCCATGGTTCGCAGCCATTACGTCGAATTCGAGTAGAGCATGCAACACGGTGTGCTCAGTCGATAATGTTGGACATTTAGTAATAGTATGTATGTGAAAACAAAAAACAAAGAAGGAAAAAAAGGGAAAGAAAAAAAAGCCTCTTTTTATGTTTGTAAGAAATCTATCTAGCTCAGTTTATTCCGATATAATTCTCCGCCGCAGGCCCGAAGACGAGCCGTTGCCTGCTCGGGAGTAATGTCCCGCTGCGGCTCTGCCATGAGCTCGAATCCGACGAGGAACTTTTTGACTGTCGCAGATCGCAGCAGCGGGGGGTAAAAGTGCATGTGAAGATAGGCATTCTCAGTCTCCTCTGGCGTTCCGTCCAGCGGCGCCTGGTGGATGCCCGAGCTGTACGGGAAATGGCAGTCGAACAAGTTGTCGTACCTCCGGGTGACCTCGTGGATGGCCTCTGCAAACTGCAGCCGCTCATCGGCCGCCAAGTCGACGAGCGCGCGGACGTGTCGCTTGGGGAGAATAAGGACTTCGAACGGCCAGACTGCCCACCACGGGCAGACGACGACAAAGGACGCATTCTGCCACACCACGCGCTCCTCCTTCGCCAGCTCCAGCTTGATGTAATCCGCCAGAAGGTGCCGCCCGTGCTGCCGGCGGTATTTCGTCATTTGCGTCAGCTCCTTGCCCGGCTCCTCGGGCATAGTAGACGTTGTCCAGGCCTGACAGTGGGGATGCGGGTTGGAGCAGCCCATCGCCGCGCCCTTGTTCTCGAAGATTTGCATGTAGCGGTAGTTGTCCCTGGGGAGAGGAGCTTCCTCTCTGGAAATCGAAAGCTGAAGCTGCGCGGCCGCCGTCGAGAGCGGATTTGACGGCGAGAGGTGATTGGCGTAGAGCCTGGTCCAGTGGTCGATGGTCGGAAGGATGTCTGCTGCCGGCATATCCGCGAGCGTCAGGTTGTGCTTTGGCGAGAATGTAATGACATAGCAAACCCCCTTGACGCCTTGGGCGCGCAGCAAGAGGGACTCCAAGTCTGCAGGCCTTGAATTAGCAGGGAAGTTTTGCTCGCTCTCCGCAGAGCGGCAGCCAGTCGATCGTACCGTCTGAAGACTGGTCGACCTCGTAGTCGGGCTGCTGCTCTTTCACAGCGCTGTAGTCGTTTACGAAAGCAAACGTCTTTTCATATTGAGGGTTCTTGTCGCCGGCAGCGCGCGCATTGCCAGGGCAGAGGTAGCACTTTTTTTTTTTTTTTTTCATTTTTTTTTTTTGAATTGTGAGTGAGCGATTGAGGCATGCTATCGTGGAGTCGTGAGGCTCTGCGTCATAATTACCTTGGGATCCAACTCGGGCAGAGTCGTCACTGCGGCACCTTCTTGCTGTCCCCTATCGAATAGGGCAAGGTTCAGTCAGCGCATCGCGGGCGATTTCCTTCTTTCTCACACCCAAGGCGCGTGAAGGGTCAAGAATGGGCGCGTCATATTTCACTCACTGCCACGGTCGCTTCGTTCGGTGAGGCGAGACGAGGAGCCAGCTGTCTGTTAGTGGGTTGTACCTCCGATGGGAGATGTCATCGAGAATCTTGTCCGGCATGGCTGCGAGAAACAGGTTCGTTCCAACAAGGGATGTTCTAACGGGGAGAAGGAAGTCTGAACGAGGCGAAGGGGATTATTGGGAGGGCCAAACTGAGTATTTCTTATAATCCCGAGAACGAAGATGAAATTTTTTTTTCTATTTTCTTTTTTCTATTTCTTTTTACTATTTCTTTTTTTTTTTTGGTTGGAGTCTTGGGTCCCCCCCCCCAGGCAAGGGCCAAATACCAAAATTCGGGCCAATACAAAATCAACTAGGTTCTACAGCCGCTCTGTACTCCGGTTTTTAGAGGCGCCGGGCCATGACGAGCGGGTCGAGTCTTATAAGCGCGCCAACAGATGAAGAATCATCCCAGAAATGACCCTTTTTTGCAATTCGCAAGGTCAAGACTAACTGCTGCTACGTTATGACACATCTTCACCGGGCTGGACGTGGTCCAATTATTGATTTGGGGTTTAGGATGCGCCATTTACATGCTCTCGGTGTTTTTGATTTTTC
>CM036091.1:4092896-4117263 GCA_020631695.1 Trichoderma cornu-damae
AATTTCTATATAGCTTCCTTTTTTAAAGTAATAAAGATAAATTATTAATATCTTAACTAAAAGTTAATACTATAAAGAGAGTATTTATAACCTTTATAGCTAATTAATAAATACTTAATTATATTTTAAAAAATAAATTCAAGGAATTATATTAGTTAGATTAATAAAGTATAGTTAATAATAACTTTAAACTTTATTAAGTAATATACTTTATAATAAAAGTCTTTAATTATTTTCTTATTAATTTTAATACTAGATTTTTTATAAGCTTTAATAACCCTTTTTTTTTTAGTATAGCTAAGTTAATAATATATAAGGTTAAATTTAATATTCTTTATTATTACTTTATATAGTAATATAGTAAAGTTATAAAACTTTTTTAATTCTTTATAAATTAAGATAATAATATTAAATTTTTATTTAATCTTAATAATTAAAATCTTTTTTTTTAATAATACTAGTTAATTATTAATTTTATTAATTATAATACCTTTTTTTTAATATACCTAGACTTAATATATTTATTACTCTCTTTAAGGTATAGAATATATTTTTAAAGGTAAAGGTTCTTATTATAATAAAAATAATAACTATACTTATTCCTTTAATTATAAAGTTATTATTAATACTTATTAATATTAAATTTAATATCCTTAACTCTTAAAGATATATAAACTATTAAGTATTATTAAAGTAATATTATAAGTATTTTAAGTTAATAATTATATTATTTTTTTTAATACCTTATATTAATAATAATATATTTATACTTATTTAATTATTAAAAGCTTTCTTTTCCTTTAATAAAGATATCTCTTGCTTTATTAATAACTCTTAATAAATAGTTATATTAATAAAGTTTTAACTTACCTTTATAATATTAAGATTTTTTTTTATTTATTTATTATTCTTTTATATTTATTAATAATCTTTTCCTTTATCTTTTAGCTTTATTTATTTAAATTAAAGTTTAAGATAAAATTATTAATATATCTTAAGTATATATAGTTTTTTATTAATTAAGATTTTATACTTATATTTTAAAGTCTTTATCTCTTAACTAGCTTAATTATCTTTTAATAGCTTTATAATTATTATTATATTTTATTTAGTCTTTACTTTTTTTAATTATCTTAATTATTATTATAAACTTAATATAATAATAATCTAGTTATAAAGCCTTTTAAAAGGCCTTTTACCTTACCTTAAGTTAATAATTTCTAGGTTTTATTTATAATATTTTATTAATATAAGTTATTATATTAATTAATAAAGGCCTTATAATAAAGTGCCTTTATTTAAGGCATTATAAATACTTAACTAAGTCTTTATATTTATTTATTTATAATATTTTTAAATATTAAGTAAAAAAGTTTTTTATCTCTTTATTTTATAATCTTTAAGTAATTATTAAATATATCTTTTTTAATAGTGCTTTAAGTATAAAAGTTATTTAAATTATTTTTATTAATAAACCTTAATTTAATATTATTACCTATTAATTATAAAGCCTATCTTACTTATTATTAATAATATACTTAATCTATTATATAAATAATATAAATTTAAATATATTAATATTTTAGCCTTAAGGTTTTATTATTTATTATTTTTTAATCTTATTTATAGTCTTTTAATAACTTAACCTTATTATATAATATAAGTCTTAAAAGTATAGTATTATAATATTAATAATTATACTTTATCTTTATAGTTTTACCTTTTTAATCTTTTTTAAAAAGCCTTTTTTAATTATTAATTAATCCTCTTGCTTTATTATAGCAAGCTGCTTTTTAACTTAATTAATAACTTAACTTACTTTACTTTATAAATATAAAGAGCTAGGTAATAATTATCTAACCTTTTAAAGCTTATAACCTATAAATATAGACTTTATTTTTTATTTAATATAATAAAGTTTTATAATAGCAATATATAATCTTTATATTACTTTTAATTACCTTAATTAAATATATTAATTTAAGTATAGCTTTTTAAATTTAAAAAAGAGTTTAATTATAAATTAAAGTATTTATCTTTATTTTATTTTATAGTAAAAGGCTTTTATATTATAAAAATACCTTTATCCTTTACTATATATCCTTTTTTTTATATATAAGCTAAGCCTTAAGGTTTTACTTAATTAATATTATTATTATTAAGCTTTTATAATATTAAAAACTTAAGTAATAATTATTTTAAAGTAAGATCTTACTATATAAATAAAGTATTATTAACTTTATTACCTTTTTTTAAAGACTTAAGTTATATTTTTTAATAAGTTACTCTTTATAATATATTTAAGGTAATAAAGGCATTTTAATAATAAAGATAGTAAACCTTATAGACTATACCTAGCTATTTAATTTATTATTAAACTTAAAGGTGCTTATTTAATGCTTTAGTTATTAAGTTAAGGTTATTATAGATTTATTTAAGCTTTTTAAGTATTTTTCTTTTTATAGTTAAAGCTTTATATATAGACCTTTATTATTAATTACTTTATTATTATTAATATAACTAGATTTCTTTAAGTATTATTAATATTATACTTTTTTTTTTATTTTTTTTAATTTAGTTTATATAGAATCTTTTAGCTAAGGTTAAGGTATTTATATTATCTTTATAAACCTATTAATTATATTCTATAGGCTACCTAGCTTATTTAATAAAATAATAAACTTCTCTTTTTATCTTTTTATTATCCTTAATCTTTTTATTTCTTACTATCTTTTAAGGTTATCTAGGTTAAGTATTATTAAGGGTTTAGCTAGGCTTTTTTTTTAAGTCTTTATAACTTAAAGAGATTAATATAAAAAATATTATAAATACTTAAATATTTTTTAAGTAATATAAGTCTATAGGCTTATTTATTAAATTAAGTAATAATATAAAAAGGCTTTATATATTTAAGTATAAGTTTTTTCTTTTTTTCTTTAACTTTAAGGTTTTTAATTAATAATATAATAAAGTCTTTTATATTTAACTTTAAGGGTTTATACCTTTTATTATAATAAAACACCTGCTTTTTAACTATAATTTATTATTAAATCTTTAATTATTTATATATTTTTTCTAGCTTCTTAATATATTATTTTATATTTAATACCTTTTTTTTATAAATAGCAGCCTTATTATTAAAGTCTTAAATATAAAAGTTAAGATTTATATTTATAAAAGCTATAAAAAAAGATATTTTAATAATAATATTTTATACTATATTTAAGTAATATTAAGCTAAGATTAATAAGTAAGGCTATACTGCTTATTCTTTATTAATAAAGTAGTAAAGGTAGTGCTTAATAACTTAATTTATTTATTCTATTTACTTATTAATTTAAAGGTAAAATACTATAAATAACCTTTATATTATTTTTAATATATAGTAAAGCTTTAACTAGAATTTATTTATAAATACCAAGCCTTAATTATTTATAATTCTTTATATAAAGCTAAAGATTATTTTTATTTAACTATAAAATAATATTATAAGGTTTATTATAGTAATAATATTATTAATAAAAAAGTATAGTAAATACTTTATAAATTAATTTATAATAATTAAAATTATATTAACTTCTTTAATCTTAAAAAAAGTAAAGGGCAGGCTTATAATAAAGTTTATTAAGACCTTTTCTTAAGGTTATAAAAAAAGTAATAAAGATTTAAGCTTACTATATAATTTATACTTTTTAAGTATACTTTTTTAATAAGGTTTATAAATTTATATATATTTTTTTATATCTTTATTTATAAATAGCTAGAAAAACTTCCTTTAAATAAAATTAAGGGTTTATATTATATTAAAGTGCTTAGCTAAAGGATTATTATAATAAAAATTAATTATCTTATCCTTTATACTTCTTTTTAATATAAAAATATAGTTATAATACTATAAAATACTTTTTATATTTATTAACCAAGTATTAATCCTTTAGTATAGCCTTATTGCTACTTTTTTAATAATTTAGTATTATATCTTTAAGTCTTTTACTTAAAGGTCTTTAATAAGAGATAGTAATAATTAAAAAGCCTTTTCTTTATATATTACTTTTTTATAAAGTATTATTTTAATTAATTCTTTAAAAAAAAGCTTTTTATAATAAGGTATCCCTTTAGCTTAATTAACTAACTATTTAAGAATTAAAGAGGTTATACCCTTTAACCCTTTAACTTAAAGTATTTTACTTATTAAAGATATTTTATTATATTAATTACAAGCCTTAAGTATCTTGCTTTATAAAGATATCTTATTATACTTAAACTAATTAAAAATATAAGCCTTTTTAACTATTTTTAATTTTTTATTATATCCTTTATAATATATTAATATTATTATAATACTTTATATTAAAGAAAGCCTTTTTTAAGGTTAAGTAATAGCTCTTTATTCTTTAATATTAAGGTTTTATAATCTAGTCTTTTTAATAAAGTATTAATAAGGTTGCTTTTCTTTAATTTATATTTAATAATAAAATTAAAAAAAGTAAAATATATATATTATCTTACTTACTTTCTTAATAACTTTAATTATTATATAAATATTTATAAATTCTTATAGTTTAATAAAACCTTTATAAAGTTCTTTACCTTTTTAATATAGTATTATTAATATTTAAATAACTTAATAATTATAAATATTTTTTAATTTAATATTTTATAATTAAGTTTAACTTTATTAAACTTCTTTAACTAAAAGGCTATTAAGTAATACCTTCTTTTTTTATTAAGTTAAAAAAGTATACTAATTATTATAAACTTAAAAGCATTAATCTTTATTTAAACCTATAGCTATAAATTAAAATATTATAAAAAAGGTGCTATTTAAAAGGCATCCTTAAGTTAGTAAAATACCTTTATTACTTTAAGATCTAGCTAAAAAAAACCCAAGCTTTTTCTTATTATTACTACCCTTAAGTAAGGTTATAAAAGGGGCTGCTATTTTTAAATTACCTTTAATAAAGTATTAATAAAAATTATAAAACCTAAAAAAGACCTATATCTCTTTATAACTTTAAAAAGGCTTTTAGGTTATAATAGTCTTTATTTATTAAAGGTTTATTAAGATATCTTTATTTAATAAAATAAACTTAAAAAACTTAATTTAATCTTAATAAAATATATATTTTAAAGGTTTTATATATAGTTTTATTTTTTATAGTTATTTAAAGACTTGCTTAATATAGTTAATATACTTATTATAAATCTTTAAAAAAATAAAGATATTATTTAAGTATATTATATAAATAGTATTTAATAGCTTATATAGTATTTTATAAATATAATATTAAAATATAGCAAGAGTATTAATAAGTTTAAAAAGTATTATAAAGTATTTATAATACTTATACTATATTTAAAATACTATTTTTTATTTATCTCTTTCCTTAATTTAAATATAATAATAAATATCTTTAATATTAATCTTTATAAAGTAATTTATATTTAAAATATAGTTTAATATCTTTAAAATTAAAAAAAAAAGTAATAATTCTTCTTTATTACTTTATTAAAGCTATAATAATTAATATAAAGATAAAGAGTCTTATCTTTTTTTAATATAAAAAAGATTAATATATTAATAAGACTTTATAATAATTAAATCTTTTTTTTAAGGTTTTTTTTAAAGTATCCTTAAAGTTTTTTTAATTCTTTAAAAAATAAAAAGTAAATAAATCTATAAAGTAGTTCTATACTTAAAAATAAGTTAATTATATAATTATTTAATTAATAAAAAGGCAAAATACTTAATTTTTTAAGGTTAAATACTTTTATAAAGTTAAAGAGTTTAATAAAAATATTATTAAAGTCTTAAAGCCTTATCTTTTTATCTTTATTAAGTAAAAAAAGGCTATTAAGTATAGCTATAATTAAGTAAATATAAGCTATTTATTTATAAGCTTTTTAAAACTTATAGGGTTATATAACTTTAATCTATTCTTAATTTAACTTAAACTACTACCTTTAGTCTTAAGGCATAAAGTAAATTTATTTATTAATTAAGGTTAATATCCTTAAAAGTATTAAAGCTTTTTAAAAGTATAAGTTATAGTTAATATTAAGGCAATAATAAGTAAAATATTAAGTAGTCTTTCTTAAGTCTATAAGGTTAATAAAAATAGCCTAGGTATTATAATATAAGATAGTTAAGTTATTAAGGACTTTAAGTCTTATACTCTTAATTAAGACTTACTAATAGCTTTACTTCTTTATAAATTATATATTAATAAAATTAACTTTATTATTATTATTTAAGTCTATATAAAACTTAATAAAGTTTAAGTTTTTTATTATAATTAAAGTATTAAAGTATTTTTTTATTTTAATATTTTTATTATTAATTATAATAAAGGTAGTTACTTTAGCTATTTTTTATTTCTTTAATCTTACTTATTAACCTAGTTAAAATAATAATTTATATAATAGCTTAAGGCTTTATAAATAAAATAAATACTTTTTAAGTTCTTATTTTTATCTTTATTATAAAGCTTAGCTTTAATTAAGATATAATTAAGGTTTAATAATTAATTATTAAGGTATTATTAATAAGGCTTCTTTTTTTATATATAAAGGGAGTCTTTAACCTTTTACTTTAAGGCTATATAATAAAGATTATTTTAATACCTTATTGCTAAAGAAATAATTTCTTTATAAGTCTTTAAAAAGTAGTTACTTTATTTTTTAATATAGTTTTAAAAAAAGAAAAAGAGTTAGTTATAATAAGTTAAAGTATAGTTCTTTTTATTAAAAAAAGGAAATTATTTTTTTAATAAGTTTAAATAAATATAAAATTTATAAAAAGACTGGTTTTTTTATTAATAAGCTTTATAAAAGGTAGAAAATAAAATAAACTCTTAGTAAATAAAGTCTTTAAGTAATTTATTACTTTATTCTTTAAAGTATTCTTAATCCTTTTTATAGTCTTTTTTTTATTATAAAGTTTGCTTATTAAGGTAATATTCTTATTTTATATAAGCTTTATTATTTATATTATTAAAGGTATAAAGGACTTTATAAAAGTTTTTTTTATATTTATAAAAAGTATTTTTAAAAAAGTATTATAAATTACTTAACTATTTATCTTAAAGATATAAATCTACCTTAATTATTATATACTATATATTCTTAACCTTAATTTTTTTTTTACTTTTTTTTAAAAAAGTTATTAACTTTTTAATATTTTTTTTTCTTTAATTTAAAAAGGCTTTTTTTATTTTAAAGTTTAATATAAAGCTTTTTTATTTATTTTTAAAGTATTTTTAATTTTTTAAGTTATTTTAATTAAGTTATTTTATCTTAAGCCTTTTTAATATTATTATAAAGGCATTAAATATTTTATTTATTAAGTAAGGCTTTTATATCTTTTTCTTTAAGTTAAAAAAGGTTTTTATTTTTTTTTATAAACTTAAGGGGGTTTTATAATACTATAGATATAGGTTTTATAGTATTACTGCAGGTTTTTAATATTATTACTTTCTTAAGTAATTTATAATAAAAAAGCTTTAAAATATAATAAAAATAAAAAGTTAAGTAAGAGGCAGTAATAATAAGTTATATTATTAAATTAAAGCTTAAAGAGTTATTTTTTTTTTATACTTTTTAAAGGCTTTATAGTTAAAAAAGGGCTAAAGTTATAAAGAAAAGATTAAGCCTTATTGCTAGTTAGGCTAATTAATTAGGCCTGGCTATAATAAAGGAGGCTAATTAATAAAGACTAGTTAATAAATTAAGGCTAAATATAGCTTAATAATCTATTAAGCTAAACTTCCTTTATAAAAAGGCAGTAAGCTACTGCAGGCAGCAGTATTATTATATATATAAATAATATATTAAAAAGATTAAAAATATATAGGTTATATATAAACCTATAAAAGTATAAGTTTAATATAATATTTATATTATATTTTAGGTTTATAATTAAACTAGATAAGGTATATATAAAGTATAACTATATTAAGGTAATAGTATAGTAATAAGTACTTAATAATATAAAAAAGATTTTTTTATTCTTAAGCTTTACTAGATTTTATAAATATTTTATTAAGAATTATAGCAAGATTATAATGCCTTTTATAAATAAAATAAAAAAATAATATAAAAAAACCTTTAAGCTTAATATTAATAAGCTAGCTATATTTAAAAAGCTATAAAGCAAGTTCTTAAAAAAACCTATATTAATATATTTTAATCCTATAGTAAGATTATATATTAAGATTAATATATTAAACTTTATAATTAATATAATATTAATATAGTAATAAAGAGATAATTAATACTTTATTATATACCTTTTATAAAAGTTATTAAATATAAAGCATTATTATATAATACTAAATATTAAAATACTTATTATTATAAAGGCCTTTATAATATAAAGATATTATATAGCCTACTTAAAATACTTAATATAGGTTATTATAAACTACTTAAACTATAGCTACTTTATAAATAAAAAAAAGTTAATAGTTAAGTAAGTTGCTTAATTAAAAATATTATTACTATATAATTTTATAATTAAGTATTATTTAAAAAAAAAATCTTATAAATATACTCTTTAAAAAATTAAACTATTATAATAAAAAAAAGAAAAAAAGTAGCTAAATAATAATTACTTAATTATATTTATAAAATAATTCTTAATAATTAATTATAATAATTATAATTTTAAAAGCATTTATAAAGCTAGTATAGCTATATTAAAGAGGATTATAAATAGTTATATACCCTTAAGACCTAGATATAACTTAAATATTAAGTTATTATTAATATTAATTCTTTAAGTTAAAAAGGTTTTAACTATAAATAAGTAAATAGCTTGCCTTTAATATATATCTTTAAAGATTTTAATTATAAATAAGTAAGTAGTTTATAAAAGTATTACTATAATATTATAAAAAGATTATAAAATATTTATAAAAGCCTTTTTTTTAATATAAAAAAAGAATACCTTAATTAAAAAATTAAAGTTAATAAAAATAATTAAGTATAATATTATTAATAAGAATTATATATATAACTAAATAGTTAGTAATAATTAATTACTTTATTATAAAGGGTAAGTGTTTATCTTTTTTAATATAAAAAAAGAGATTTTAATACTATTTTATAATAACTTAATAATTAAGTATTAAAGAGTTAGCAAGACCTTAATAAGAATTACTAAGACTTATTATTAAAAAGGTTTATAAATTAATATAAAGAGATATATTAATATATATATAGTTTATTAAATAAGTAAAGTAAGATATTATTTACTATATAATAAGTTAGCTATATTATTAATACCTATAAGACTATAAAAAGAGATTATTATAAATTTTATTATAAGGCTGCTTAAGGTAGTCTATAAGAAATAAATATATAATTTAATATTTATAATAATAAATTATTTTATAAAGTATACTATTTATATATTATACTTAAAGAATATTATTAATAAAAAACTTATAATAAAGTTTTTATATTATATTTTTTAACTTTATAATATTTTAAAAAAAATTATTTTTAATAAAAGTAATATATTTATAAATACTTTTTAATAATCTTTTTATTATTTTATTAATTATAAAGAGTAATTTAATATAATATTCTACCCTTAGATTAATAATTAAATTAAATAGTAAAATTAAAACCTTAAGCACTATCTACAGGCTTTTTATAATAAAGACTAGCTAGATTAAGTTAAATAATTACTATTTATTAAGTTTATATATAATATTATTAAGCACTTAATTATTAATAAAGTATTTATATTTTTATTTTTAAGTTATAACCTGGCTATATTAAGAATTTATAAAATTAAACTTAACTATATAAACCAGACTGCCTTAAATAAGATTAATAAAATAACTAGTATAAAGAAGTATATTATAAAGATATTATAAAATATTAATAAGTTATATAATAAGTAATATAATAAAGGCTATATAAAGAAGTTATTTAAGGTTAATAATTAGGTTTTAATCTTTATTAAATACTTAAATCTATATTAACTTAATAAAAAGCTAGTAAAAAAGTATATAAGACTTTATTAGATTAAAGGAATTATTAAAATAAGTAGCTTTATTTATAAACTATAATTATTATTATTAATATAAATATATAATATCTTTAATATTATAAACCTTAAGGAGTTTTATAGCAAGGATAATATACTAATTAAGCTAATAAATTACCTTTTTTTTATTAAAAAGATATTTAAAATTAAAGATATTATTAACTATAAATACTATAGCTATAAATAACTTTACTATATTAAGTAAAAAGATTATTTAAATAAAGAGAATATATAAATATATTACTTTAACTTTATAAATAATTTATTATAAAAAAAGTATAATATAAAAATAAAAGCTAAAGAGTAATAAGACTTTAATAAGTTAATAATATTAAGGTAGTATTTTTAAAAAAAGGGTATATTTATAAACTATAGCTAAAAGTAAAGATATTATTTAAAAAAAAAGCTATAAAAAGGTTAAAGTAAGGTAGTAGTGAACTTAAGGCAAGGCAGCATTAAGTTAGCACTCTTAAAAAGGGCATACCTAAGGGCTATAGCTAAGAAAAAGAAATTATTACTTAATAAAAATAAAGCTAAAAAAAATAAGCTAATACTATAAATATTAAAAAACAAGGAAGCAGTAATTATATAGTAATATTACTAAAGATTAATAATAAAGAAAAAAAGAGTTATTTTATAAAATAATAATAAAGGCATTATTATTAAAAAAGGGGTAATTTATTAAAGAATAATTAAGACTATAATAAGATAGTAGTGCAGGCTTTATACTTTAATAAAGAGAAACCTTAACCTTAAGCCTTTAGTCTTAAGTTAAAAAAGGAAATATATTTATAAAAGGCTAATTAATTAAATAAAAAGCTAAAAAGAGGTTAAAGATTAATATAGTTATTATACTACCTTTATATTTAATAATAGCTTTATAGCTATCTTGCAGGAGGCTGATAGCTATATACTACTTATTATATCTTATGCCTTTTTACTCTCTTTTATAACCCCTATCTCTAATAATTAATTATTAATTTAATAATAATTATATATTAATTAAGGTTTATTTAAATATTATAATATTTTATTTATAATAAGCTTAAGATAATATTTTTAAAAAAGCTTAAAATAATATAAAGTAATATTAAGTATTATTATTTATTTATATTTATTATACTTTTAATAATTTATAAAATTTTAAAACCTATATATTTATTAATAATAATAACTAAGGTTTATATAGTAAGTATTTATATTACTTTTATATTTAATTTTTAAATAACTTTTTTCTTAATAGCTTTATAATAATTATACTTATTATTAATTTATATATTTAAGAATTTTTAATTATTAAAGAGTATTAATATAAAGAAAAAAGGCTTATTTATATATTATAATATTTTTTATATTTTTTTTATTATAATTAAAAAGGTAGTTTATATTATAGCTATAATAAAGTTAATATATCTTTAAAAAAGATTTAATTTAAAGATAAGGTATTTTTTTTTTTACTTTTCTTTTTTTATTCTTTTTATTTATTATTATTTAAAGTATAAATAATTATTAACTTAATTACTAACTATATAAAGCAAGCTATAATAAAGTATATCTTAACTTTATAATAAATATATTTACCTTTTTAATAATATTTAATAAAAATATTAAGTAATATTTATTAAGCTTATAAATAATTATTTAAAGGGTTAAACTATTGCTTTTTATAGCTTTATAGCTTTTATTTTAAGTATTTTTTAAGTATAAGGTATAATTTAATAAAATTTATATTAATTATAAATAAATCTTTTTTTATATTTATAGCTTTTTTAACTTAAAGATAGTAATCTTTATTATAAAAATAAAACTATTCTTTAAGGTAATAAATTTTAAGCTTTATAATAATAACTTAATAAATATTAATTATTATATAATAATTATTTTATAAAATACTATATCTTAAGCTATAGTTTTATATTTTTAAAAAAAGTATTTAATAAAGGCAGGCTAGCTTAATAATATTATTTTATAATAACTTATTAATTAAAGTTAATTTTTATTTAAAATAAATAAAAAATATAATAAAAGATTTATTATTATATTATATAATATATTTAAATTTTATTTAAATAAATTTTTAATAATAAAGATTAATAAATATAAATATAAAGTATTTTAAAAATTCCTTTAAAATATAGTTTTTAAACTTTAAGGTAGATTTATAGTATATTATAATTAAAAAGTATATATCTTTAATAAAGTTTTATTATAAAAAAATAAATAAGTTTTTATTAATATTAATAAACTTTTTATTAATAACTAGCTTATATATTATAATATATCTTTAAGTAAAGAATATAATTAAGTTATTATTATAAAAATCTTTAATTAAAAGTAATTTATATTAAATTAGTTTTTATATATTATTTATATAAAGTATAAATAAGTTATAAAATAAGTTAAATAAAAGCACTTTAAGTTATTAATTAATTATATTTTATTATTAAGTTATTATTTATTATAATAATATTACTTTATAATATATTATTATAATTATATATAGTAGTTTTTTTATTATAAAGGTAGTTACTTTATTTATTAATATTAATATTAAATTATTTTTATTTATTATTTTTAAAGTATATAAATTATAAAGAACTAGCTTTATAATAATTATAAATAAGTATTTTAATATAAATTTATATATTTAAAAAAAGAAAGAGTCTTTATATTTTTATATTTTTATATTATTAATTATATACCTATAGAATAGGTATACTTTAAAAAAGGGCTAGGCCTTTATAAAGCTTAGGCTAGTAATACCTTAAGTAAGGGCTAGGCCTTTATAAAGCCTGGGTTATATAAGGCTTGGGTAAAGCCTAAGCCTGTAATAATAATATAAAGTATATAAGTTAAGATAGCCTTTTTTATATATTAATTAAAGTAATCTTAAGAATTAATAATATTTATATTTATTATTTTAAATATGTTTTATATTAAAGTATAATAAATTACTTACTTTTTATAAAAATTATATTTAGTTTAATCTTAATATTATATATTATTTTATAAAGTAAAAGGCGTATATAAAAAAGCCTTTATTCTTTAAAGTTAGCTGAAGGTTTAGTTAAGGTAGTTAGCTTAATATATTAAAATAAAGAAGCTATAGTAATAAGTAAAATTAATATTTATATTAAGAATAAAAAAGGTAAAGAAAAAAAAAGAAAAAAAAAGAAAAGTTAAAAAGTTTTAAAAAAACTTAAGAATTTATAAATAAGTAAAGAAATTAAGTAAAGTAATAAAACTTACTTAAAAAGAAGGAAATAATAAATATAAAGTAAGTTAATAATAAATTAATTATTAATTAATAATTAAGTAATAAATTTAATATTAATTAGTAATTTAACTATAGTATTATTACCTTTTACTTTATTATTAATAAAATAACTTAAATATATATCTTAAAAATTCAAGTAATATTTATAAATTATAGTATATTTAATAATAGAATTTTATTTATTAAATATACCTCTTTATATTTATAAATTAAGTCTTTAGCTATTTATATTAATTTTACTCTTCTTTTTTATTAATTATCCTTAAGGCTATAATTTTACTATCTTATTAAGTATTTAATTTATAGTTAATATAATTATTAAGTAATATATTACTTAATAATTTCATTTATTTTATAATATTCTATATTATTTACTTAAATATATTTTAATATTAATAATATTTAATTATATAAGTCTAGTCTTTATAATATAAAAGAGAGGTATATTATAAATACTATATTATAGATTTATTAAGTTTATTTATTTATTTTATATTAACAACCCCTTAACTAATTAATAAAATCCCTAAATAAAGCAAAGAGGTTGGCTAGAGCTAATTAATATATCTAAATATATAAAGATAGGTTATTTATAGCAGGCAGGCTAATAAAGGAAAGTAGGATAAAAAAATATAATAAATTAAAGCAAGGGCTAAAAGTAATATAAAAAGCTAAAGCTATATATAAATACTTCTTTAATTTAAAGTAAGTTTTATAATAAATCTTACTTAAGGTAGGTTTATTATAAAATTTTATAAAGTAGGTTTTATAAAGTAAAAGAGTAGTATATAAATAAGTAAAGGTATTTATAAAAAAACAAATATTATTTAAAAAAGTAATTAAGTTAATTTCTTATTTATATAGCTATAAGTTAATTTAATTAATTTCTTATATAAATTAATTTTATAAAAAATTAAAATATAGCTATAAGCTTAATTTTAATAACCTTACTTATTTATTTAATTAAAGAGCCTTTAAAAAGAAATAGCTATAGTTACTTTCTTTCTTTATACTATATTTTATATAGTAAGGTTATTACTTACTTGGGGGCGGGCGCTGGCGGGGGTTGCCGGGGGGGGCGGCGGTGTCAGCCGGTGGGGCGATGGCGGCCGGGGCGGCGGCGGCGGCGGCGGCGACAGCGGCGGGGGGAGGCGGAGGGGGAGGAGCGTTGCCAGCAAGCTATATTACTGAAGTGAGTAGTGAAGGAATCAACAAGAGTCAAATGAATAAACAGACGTACGCTGGCAAGGGTCATTGCCGCCTCACTGTGTGCGGCGTTGGCCTTGGGAAATATAAGCAAGTGATCGACAAGAATGACTGGAGGAGGATCTTACTGATTGCATTTTGAACTACAAAGCAGGTCAGCATATCAGTTCCCTCTCGAGAGAGAAGATAGAGTGCAAAGAGAGATTTACTTTCCTGTCTGGCCGGAAAGCGACTCAGCGAGGTTTGGTTTGTTTGTTTCTTGTCGACCTAGGCGGACCTGGAGATGGTGACATTTTTTTTTTTTGCCTTGTATCAGTCAGTTCTCTTGTCGCGTCATGCGTAGGGACATCAGGAGCTTTGACGTACCGCCTTCTTATTTTCGTGATGATGGGAGAAAGAAATCGGGATCAGGAAGAGAGGAATGTGGGCGAAATTTATAGTTGTTTCCTAGAGAGGAAGCTGCTGTTGATTTAGGCCGAGGCCGCGCAAGCACCACAGGCGGAGAAAGAAAGGGGAAGAGCAACTTGTAGCATGGCGATTAAGATAGGGAAAGCACGTCGTAGCGAGGATACGAATGACGGTAGTGGGGAGAGTATAAATAGGAAACTGCGCGGTAGCCCATTGACATGAAGAAGGAACAATGGCTATGGCTACTAGGTAGTTAGTGTACACTGCACCTACTTGGTACATGTGTAAAGAATAAACGTAAATATTTGAAAATTTAAAATTTGATAAATTGAAAAAAAAAATTAAAAAAATAATAATAAAATAAAAGTGAAAAAAAAATTTAAAAAATTTTAATAATAAAATAAAAGTTTAAAAAAAAATTAAAAAAAAAAGGAGCACATGGAAAATACGCAGCACAAGTGAGTTTCCATTGCAACAATAAAAGAATCTAGACTTTCCCAACGATTGCAGACGTTGCCCCGTAGACGTAAAAGACAAAACCTCCATACAATGCAAATTTAGATTCACCCACAGTAAACAGACAGACCGTACCAGTCGACCACCTCGCCCAACTTTAACCAGACCCAGCCCATAAGACTTCTTTCCCCCTTCCGACTTTGTCTTTTGTGCGGGATATGCTTACCCAAACTCAGCAAAGTATTCGCCGTCACAAAAGAACTGGGGCTCCACAAACGGGCCGGGCGTAGGAAAGGGCCCGAGAACGAAAACACCCTCAACCGGCGTTTCGGCGGAGCCCGTGCCGTTGTTGCGCCGATCCAAAGGAGCCACGGGCGGCCTGAGCTGCGAGGAAGACGGCAAGGGTCGCAGGAAGATGGGCTTTGGATCGGCCGACTCCTCCCTGTTCCGGCGCCAGATGCCGAGTCCGAGGAAAGGCAGCTTTCTCCATCCGCGACGAAGGCTCACGGCTATGGGTCGGCGGTTCTTCCACAAGGACAGCGCCAGGAGACAGAGGGAGAAGGCGATAAAGGCGGCGGCGAAGATTAACCCGTAGGTCTTGGCCGCCCTGGTGACTTCGTTGTCACCGCGCAAAGAGACTGACCGAGCATGGTTGCTGAGGGGGATGTTAGCCGTCCTCGGCAGAGACACGCGGGAGACGGAGAGAGCGTATAGAGACACGCGGGAGACGGAGAGAACGTACAGAGACATGGCGGCCGTGGTCAATTGATGTCTGGTGAGAGGTAAAAATGGGAAAAGAAAGGGGAGGGGATAGAGAGGTTGGATGTGCTGCGTCCCCGAGAGTGTGGTGGTAGAGAGCTCTCTATGCGGGAACGTGAGCCGATGAAGTAGTAGATGAGAAGAAGGAAAAGAAACAGAGGAGATGGAGGGTCCCCTCTCCCTTTATTTATAGTCCATTTTTCGTGCAGAGTGATTTGAACGCAGAGACGCTTCATCATTTGTGGCGTACGAGCAAGATTCGAAGCTACGGCCCAGATTCATTGGAAATACTGAAAAGCCGCAGGTGGGATATGACGAATGGCGCAAGAGACATACCTCAGAAACGCAGGAACCATACGTCAAATCGTCAATATATGGCTGCCAGTTATTCCCTTTGAACGCAATAAGCTCGAATACGAGCGAGGTTTTTTTTTTTTTTTTTTGCGTACTGGCACAACCCGTGCGGTGCGCCTTCTTGCCTGGATGGGAAAGCTGGCTTGTTGTGACTTTTTCGTCTTTTTTTTTTCTTTTTGGCCCGATATTTAGAGTCTTGTAGAGTCTTTCTGAGCCGCCAATCCACAGGGCAACGCTTCGTGCAGGGAAGGAAATACACAGACAGAGATGAAGGCCAAACTCCATCGCCACCGTGGCTCATGGTCGAAACCACCCTTTCCCGGCCAAACCACCCAACGTGGACGCCGCCAAGTGCCACCCAGTCCCAAACCCAAAGCCCGAAGCCCGAAGCCCGAAGCCCAAAGCCCCAAAAGCAAAAGCGCTCTTCACCTCCAAATCTCCCTGCGAAACCCCTCCGTCAGCCTCTCGTCCTCGCCGTAGTCCTCCTGCCATCCCGTGAAGCCTCGCTCCAGGAGGTAGACTTCCTGCTCAACGGGAGGCTCCTCGCCCAACGCGGCCAACAAGCCGTCTCTCTCGCGGAGGTACTTGAGCGCCGCGAGGGGGCCCCGCTGCTGGCTGAGCGCGCAGTGGAAGACGACCGTCTTCTTGCCTTTGAGTTTGCGGGCGAGGGTGGGCATTAGAGCGTCGAGCTGATTGCAAGGGATGTTGGTTGAGCCCTTGATGTGGCCTCCGATGTAGTCTGGCGAAGGTTTTTTTTTTTTTTTTTTTTTTTTAGATTAGCTTGAAGCTTCAAACACAACTCTATATTCATTGACTCTTGACAAACCCACACGATACGAGAGCTTCCCAAAGTGAGGAATTTAAAAAAAAAATTAAAAATTAAAAAAAAAAAAAAAAAAAAAAACTTTGACGAGCAGCAACATACCAACATCTCGAACATCAATCACCGCGAAACTGGGTTCCGCCTGCTCCCGCTCCGCGAGAATCTTGTCGGCCAGAGTCTTTGCAGACAGTCTCTTAATCGACGCAACCGTGTACGTAGCCATGTTTCCTAGCGGCCTCTTCTCCCCTCCCCCCTAAAAAAAAATTAAAAATAAAAATAAAAATAAAAAAAAGGGTCTTTTTTTTTTTTCAAGTGGCGCAGAATCCCAACAAGCGCATAAAGGTCCTCCTTCTTCTTCTCTGTCTTGTATCCCCACTAAAAAAAAAAAAAGGATAAAAAAAAGAATGAGAACAGAAAAAGAAAAAGAAATGGTTGTTGAACGAGGCTGAAATAGGCAGTAGAGGTGGTGATTAAAAAAAAAAAAACTTAAGTTAGAGGAGGAGGGCCCACAGGTGCCGAGAGAGATACATGGATAGAGATTGAGATAGAGATAGATAGAGATAGAGAGAGAGAGAGAGAGAGAAGACAGGGAGAGACACAGAGAGAGGTTTCCCAAGTTATTTTAGTGCATGTCTGACACACGCACATAAATAAGCACAATTACTGCTAGCAGTACGTGGTTCTATTTATCGCCTTACCTTACCCAGAGAAGCTAAATTCAAAGGGATTGATTTCTCCGCGAAATGGCTTGGAATTGCTCGCCTGGAGCTACGCGGCTACAAATTGTGCCATAGCGGCGCGCCCCCCCGACAGATTCGAACATTTTTAGTTCAGGTCGTTTTTCGGATGCATGGCTTGGGTAATCCATAACCTTAAGTCGTGGTGGCATCATGCTGGCATTTAAATTTTTTTTTTTTTTTTTTTTTTTTACACATATTGACTCGTTTACAAAGAGCTGACTGACTATTGGTCGTGAATGTCATAAATTTTTCAAGTCTTTTTTTTTAATTTTTTTTTTTTTTTTTTTTTTTCAAAAAAAGGGATAAAGAGTCACAAACACATCTTCAAGGCCATTTAATTATTTTATTTCGTCTTCGTCGCGTGCATCCACCCACTCCAATACTTCCCGTTGTATCTTGTATTTGTAGAAATGCGGCAAAAATCACGGCAAACATCCCCCCCCTTCCCGGCCTCCCATTTCCCCCTTGTCAGCCATGCGTCATTGGAAAGAAAAAAAGAAAGAAAAAATAAAAAAAACTCAAGTTGCCAATATCGCGAAAGAAACAAAAAGAAAATAAAAAATAAAAAAATATATAAAAAAAATAAAAAGAGAAAAACCAAAACAGCTATTGCGTGACGTGATGTATGCGCCCCTTCGCCCAATACGCACGCCCAGAAATTCCCAACTCCTTTTCATGCCTTGCCGACCCACCCCGCGTTGCTGAAAAAGTCGAATAGTCTTGCGCCCTTTTGAGAGTCCAGCCGGCATATCTCCTTGGCTTGCTTCTTCTTGAGGGTCCCGTTGCCCTTGATGGCCTCCTTGAGGATCTGCTCCTTGATCATCAGGTACGGCTTCGGCTGCAGCCGCACGACTTCGCAGAGCTTCGCTTCCTCCGGCGTGAGGAGGTGCAAGTCGGGGGCGTTCTCTTGCGTCAGTTGCAAGGGCTGCACGCCCGAGATGGGCTGCGGAACAAACTTCTGCTTGGCCGGGCTGTGGCCGTTGGTTCCATTGACCCCATTGACGCCGTTTGTATGGCCATTGGTCAGAGGGTTGGCGTCCTCGCCAGCTGTTTCCCCGCCACTCTGTGCCGCCGGGCGGAGCGGCAGATCGGGTGCGATGAGGAGAGCCGCGCCGCTCGGAGGCTCTGGGGGAGGGGGCGCCTTGGAACGCTGGCTGGACGCCAGCCGCTCCCTATCCATAGACCCCATGGGAATGGACTTTTGTATCCGCGATGCCTTTTCCTGTTCGTACCGTTCGCCGCTTCGAAGGTCTCCGATACGCAGGCTGCGCCATTCCTGGAGCTGCGTAATGGCTTGTCTGAGGTTCAGCTCGTCCTGTAGGCCTTGAGTAAAGTCCTCGAAATCTCCATGGTTCATGATGCGGCCAAAGGGCTTCGCCCTTTGGAGCAGGTCTTTTTCTTCCTTGGTCTTCTTCTTCTCTTGTTTGGTGTTTTCTCGATAGTCGAGCAGGTTATGCTCGAAAATAACCTTTTTGCGCTCGACACGCTGCGTCAGCCGGCAGTTGTATATTTCCATGACGGTCAACTTGAGCTCCATCTCGGGCTCGAGCTCCCCCGTTCTCGGATTCAGCCCGTCGCCGGGGTCGAACTGCATGAGCTGCACGGCCTCTTCCGCCTCGTTGGCGTACTCCGTCTCGAACTCGAGGCGACCGGGCATGTAGCCCTGGATCTCGTGACAGCTAGGCACGCTGGCCGTCGGCTTCGTCTTTGGCTGCAGGGCCGGTGCGTTCTTCGACGCCTCTCTCCGCTCTTCTATCCGGCGCTTCTTGCGTGACTGAAACTCTTCCCGCGGAATCTCATTGGCGAGCACGCTGTCATGGGGGGTGCATCTCTTGGGGAGCGGGAAGTAGGGCGAGTCGATAAAAGTCTTGAGATAGTGGTCGCGCACTTCGTCCTTTTCGCGAAACCCGCCGATGTGGTCGGCGATGTCCGCCCACGAGCCGAGCCCGTATATCTCTGCGCCCTCCAGCATCAGCAGCTCTTCGTCGGCACCCCATTCCCGGTCGAATATGGGAAACGAGTTTTGCTCAATCACCCGGAACGAGTGCGTTGCGGGGTCGTGGGCGTTGCGAGACTCCCCCTTGCCGAAACAGGGCACGCAGAGGTCGAAATCCGAACATGCAAGGTCGGCACATCTAATGCGGACCTGTTGCCGGGCAGATGCATGTCAGCCAGCAGCTATCAAAAAAACAAATATATATATATATATGTATATATATATATATATAAAGGTAAAAAAAAAAAAAAAAAAATTGGCAAGGCAACGAAGGAGACGTCGCAAAGCGCTCAAAAAGCGCGGGATGGCGTACCGTGGACGTGATGTCGCACGAGCAGACGTCGCATACATATTTCACGCCGCCCTCCCCTCCCCTAGTCGCCGTCTTCTTGCGAATGACGCCCATTGCGGCGAGCGCTGCAGCAGAGCAGCTGTCCGGTGCGAGGCTCCCACGCCGGGATTGGTGGACAAGGTCGGAAAAACAGCGGCAGCCGCCAGGGGGGCTGTAGGCGTGCCAAGGAGACGAAAAGAGTGTGCAGAGGAAGCGCGCGCTCCAGAGGCGAGTTTGCGACGGTCGTCTTGATGGATTCCGCAGACGGCCGGCCGTGGTTGATGGAAAACGAGGGCAGATCCCGCCCAGTTAATCGCGGCCAGATGATGTTGGATGTCGCGATCCGGTGGAGCCAGCGATGCGCTCTCGTGGCCCATGGAATTCGCTCGAGTCTCGCCGATAAGGCGGCGGCCGCAGCGCTAAACCGAATCAGGAGGGGCTGTCGTGTCGTGTCATGTGACTTGTCGCAATGCCCGACCGAGCGGCAGTACCTACCTATATGTTTTGCATGTAGAGGATACCTGCCGCTTGCGCCATCGTCTCGCACAGTTCTGCGCATTGCATTTGTACAGAGTACGTAGTACGAACTTTTTTTTTTTTTTTTTTAGCACCTGCGGCACTTCTCCGTTATACCCCGTTCTCCTAGCGCAGTCAACAAACCGTCAATACGATACTACTAAAGTAATATATTCCATCCTACCCCGCCTTTTTAGCTTTTGTAAGCCAAAAAAAAAAAAAAAAAAAAAAAAAAAACCGCTTGTTGTCTCTTGTTCCCACCCAGAGCTTGTCTGTCTGTATTCAGTTGTTGTTGTGACCTTGTCAGTACCCAACCATATGTAGCTACTATACTCCGTACCTATACTCCATACCACAGTAAAAGTAACCTTACCATATTATAGGTACTTTTTGTATTGGACTGTAAAGCAGGTGAAGTATCGAGAAAAAAATCAAAAACACCGAGAGCATGTAAATGGCGCATCCTAAACCCCAAATCAATAATTGGACCACGTCCAGCCCGGTGAAGATGTGTCATAACGTAGCAGCAGTTAGTCTTGACCTTGCGAATTGCAAAAAAGGGTCATTTCTGGGATGATTCTTCATCTGTTGGCGCGCTTATAAGACTCGACCCGCTCGTCATGGCCCGGCGCCTCTAAAAACCGGAGTACAGAGCGGCTGTAGAACCTAGTTGATTTTGTATTGGCCCGAATTTTGGTATTTGGCCCTTGCCTGGGGGGGGGGACCCAAGACTCCAACCAAAAAAAAAAAAGAAATAGTAAAAAGAAATAGAAAAAAGAAAATAGAAAAAAAAATTTCATCTTCGTTCTCGGGATTATAAGAAATACTCAGTTTGGCCCTCCCAATAATCCCCTTCGCCTCGTTCAGACTTCCTTCTCCCCGTTAGAACATCCCTTGTTGGAACGAACCTGTTTCTCGCAGCCATGCCGGACAAGATTCTCGATGACATCTCCCATCGGAGGTACAACCCACTAACAGACAGCTGGCTCCTCGTCTCGCCTCACCGAACGAAGCGACCGTGGCAGTGAGTGAAATATGACGCGCCCATTCTTGACCCTTCACGCGCCTTGGGTGTGAGAAAGAAGGAAATCGCCCGCGATGCGCTGACTGAACCTTGCCCTATTCGATAGGGGACAGCAAGAAGGTGCCGCAGTGACGACTCTGCCCGAGTTGGATCCCAAGGTAATTATGACGCAGAGCCTCACGACTCCACGATAGCATGCCTCAATCGCTCACTCACAATTCAAAAAAAAAAAATGAAAAAAAAAAAAAAAAAGTGCTACCTCTGCCCTGGCAATGCGCGCGCTGCCGGCGACAAGAACCCTCAATATGAAAAGACGTTTGCTTTCGTAAACGACTACAGCGCTGTGAAAGAGCAGCAGCCCGACTACGAGGTCGACCAGTCTTCAGACGGTACGATCGACTGGCTGCCGCTCTGCGGAGAGCGAGCAAAACTTCCCTGCTAATTCAAGGCCTGCAGACTTGGAGTCCCTCTTGCTGCGCGCCCAAGGCGTCAAGGGGGTTTGCTATGTCATTACATTCTCGCCAAAGCACAACCTGACGCTCGCGGATATGCCGGCAGCAGACATCCTTCCGACCATCGACCACTGGACCAGGCTCTACGCCAATCACCTCTCGCCGTCAAATCCGCTCTCGACGGCGGCCGCGCAGCTTCAGCTTTCGATTTCCAGAGAGGAAGCTCCTCTCCCCAGGGACAACTACCGCTACATGCAAATCTTCGAGAACAAGGGCGCGGCGATGGGCTGCTCCAACCCGCATCCCCACTGTCAGGCCTGGACAACGTCTACTATGCCCGAGGAGCCGGGCAAGGAGCTGACGCAAATGACGAAATACCGCCGGCAGCACGGGCGGCACCTTCTGGCGGATTACATCAAGCTGGAGCTGGCGAAGGAGGAGCGCGTGGTGTGGCAGAATGCGTCCTTTGTCGTCGTCTGCCCGTGGTGGGCAGTCTGGCCGTTCGAAGTCCTTATTCTCCCCAAGCGACACGTCCGCGCGCTCGTCGACTTGGCGGCCGATGAGCGGCTGCAGTTTGCAGAGGCCATCCACGAGGTCACCCGGAGGTACGACAACTTGTTCGACTGCCATTTCCCGTACAGCTCGGGCATCCACCAGGCGCCGCTGGACGGAACGCCAGAGGAGACTGAGAATGCCTATCTTCACATGCACTTTTACCCCCCGCTGCTGCGATCTGCGACAGTCAAAAAGTTCCTCGTCGGATTCGAGCTCATGGCAGAGCCGCAGCGGGACATTACTCCCGAGCAGGCAACGGCTCGTCTTCGGGCCTGCGGCGGAGAATTATATCGGAATAAACTGAGCTAGATAGATTTCTTACAAACATAAAAAGAGGCTTTTTTTTCTTTCCCTTTTTTTTTCCTTCTTTGTTTTTTGTTTTCACATACATACTATTACTAAATGTCCAACATTATCGACTGAGCACACCGTGTTGCATGCTCTACTCGAATTCGACGTAATGGCTGCGAACCATGGGCATCCAGATGAGGGCCGCCGTGGCCAGCGTAAAAGGGAAGGCTTGAGGGAGACCAAAGGTCATGCTCTTAAACACAAACAGCTCGCTAGCGAAGTGGCCCAGCGCAACCACATACGTCCAGATGGCAATGTTGTACACCGGGCCGATGTTCAAATGGTACGCCGCGTAGCACCGAACGATGCATGTGATGAGAGTCCAGGTGCCAAACAGCCTGCCGGCGAGGGGCGTCAGCTGGTCGGTAGCCTTGGGGTCGTTCTGGGCATGGACCAGCTTGTTGACCGAGTCCTCGGGGTTGTGCTTGGCGGACGCGGGGGGCAGCTTGGAGTTTCGGATGAAGCGGCCGTTGTAGACGCGCCGTGAGAAGTGCAGAGTCGTGTAGGCTTGGAGGGAGTTGCCGATTGACACGACAGAGAGCTGCGGATACCGAGGGAGGAAAAAGGGGGGGAGGGGGGTTCATGTCAACAATTCAAAATCAGCTGCTCCAGTCTCTCGGAGAGACGAGGGTTGGTTCGGCTACGCACAATGAGCATGTAGTAGGGCAGGATGCCCTTGGCTGGCGGCAGGATTGACTTGAGCAAGTCCATGGCTAAAGTTGTGTATGTTCAATGCGAGGATGGAGGACGAAGCGCGGTTGGACTTCCAAAGTATCGCGTTGGAAGTTTAAACCCAGTTTTGCGGTTATCCAACAAAGGTACAAAATTTAGGTACTCGGTACGTACTCAGGTCCTGTAGCGGCTTACATTAGTACCTAGGTACCTACTAGTAGTACTAATGTACCAGAAGTCCCAGCTACTAATTCGATGGATGTTGGGAAAATTCGGACCCATCAAGGCCATTAGATGATCAACAATTTCCCGGGGGAGGGGGGGGGCCAAAATACAGCGGACTGTGCCCTGTGCCTCAGTACTAAGGATGCCCATCAGCATGCGAGCACC